>CAJHZI010000414.1:2637500-2662500 GCA_905160935.1 Enchytraeus crypticus | reverse complement strand
ATGGATAAAAACTTCAAACGTCTCAGTGCTCAGCGTACGAGTTGTCGAACCACAAGATTATGGGATTCACGGCTGGCAGGGATGGTGAAGCCCCCCCTACTAGGCTGGACTTTGACAGAACTCTGACAGGACTCTTTCAGGACTCTGACTAGACTCTGACAGGACTCTGGACTCTGACAGGTCTCTGACTGGACTCTGACAAGACTCTTTCAGGACTCTGACTAGACTCTGACAGCACTCTGACAGAACTCTGACAGGACTCTGACAGGACCATGACAGGACATCTGGCAGGACTCTTACAGGACTCTGACAGGACTCTGACAGGACTCTGACAGGACTCTGACAGGACTATTCAGAATGAAGAGTAATAATTATTCATGGACTGAGAACTGTATGCCGTCACAGAGACCAACTCGCTGCGCTGCGGATTTGTAATTTAATTAAAATTAATAATTTAGCTTGAATCTGTACCATGGAAACATTTAGCCCCATACTATATATATATATATATATATATATATATATATATATATATATATATATATTCAGGTATATATATATATATATATATATATATAAATTACATTTTTAGATCGTTTGGGATGAATCGATTTGTAGTGACATGTGATGGGGGACGTCCCTGACATCATCCTTCTATGAGGAAACCGACGTTAAACCATTACTACTATATATATATATATATATATATAAAGCTGCTGGTAAAGCTAATGTTAACATCCGTTTCCTCACTCGAAAGCGATACCACTGACAGGCGAGCTAAGGATTTGAACCCCGCGCATACTGATCCGAGGGTCGAATATCTTACCGACATCGCCTCTGGCTGGAGTCAGTGGCGATGTCTGTAAAATATTCATACATATATATATATATATATATATATATATATATATATATTATATATACATATGTATATATATATATATATATACATGTATATATATACATATGAATAATAAAATAGAAAAACGAATAAGACAATATATACATGTAAATATATATATATATACATTATATATATATATATATATACAGATTGGGGCAAAAAATAATAATCCCCTAGCGAAATCTCAATAACTTCCGCAAAATTCAAAATATTTAAACACAATTTCTAGAGTTTCTAGAGGAGGAATTTCTGCGTATAGCTTGAAAATTTGATGAAAATTAATTAAGCAGTAACAAAGTTACAGCGTTTCTACGAATTTGTCTTTTCCCCACATGTATGTATATATATATATCTATGTATACATGTATATATGTATGCCTATGCTTTATATATATATATTATATATGTATATATATATACGCTTATATATGTATATATAAATATATATATACATATATATATATATATATCTATATATCTATAAAAATATTTATACATATATATGAGTATATATATACATATATATATACATATATATATATAAAGTATAGGTATATAAATATATATATACATGTATATATATATATATATACATGTGCATATACTCTCAATATTTCTTCTGGCAGTAGGAATGACACAACCGATGAGTTTTAAGTTTAAAATTTAGGTAAGTTCTAAGTTTAGAGTTTAGAGAGGCTCACAACAGACAATTCTTCAACAGATCATTAGTAAAAAATGTATAGGACAAAGTAAGATTGGTTATATTTTCCGGTAGGAAATAAAGAAATAGGCCTACAGTAGCGTAAAGCAAACACTGGTGAATCTTCACTGAAACAAATCAAGCTATTAGCTGCAACAAAAAGGCTATGGTATTTTCGTTTGATCGTCTTAGTGAAAATCATCCTAACCTTCATTGTCCATTTTTCCTTCTTTCGTTTGGACTAATAATTCAATTCAAGTAAAGTGGTTTTTCCAAATCTCAGAATAATTGGACTCTCAATAAAGAGCGTTCTATAACCAAAAAGCTGGTCACGTCGTGAGGTCATCATAATTCCTAAAAACGAGTCGTTATCTTCAATCATATAATTTTTTCATAATTGCAATTACTTCGGCACATATTTAGTCATCTGTGAGATTTCCAATCTGTAACAATAAAGTCTCAACCAATATGCCAAACTCAGATGAAATTCGTAGCCTGACTCTATTGTCTTCATTGCAGATCATTCAGAATTCTTCTAAAGCACACAATTTGGAAACGGTGACGTCATCTCTTTTCCTAACTCCGCTCAGGAATAATCTCTTTCCATTTTCAGTAACGAATCGATCATCTCTGGCAAACTTAACACAATATCTTCTATACAACCTGCCAATAATGGGCGTATACGTGCAGGCGTATTCCAAATCTGTGTACAGCGCCAAGCGGCAGAGCCCGACGATCACATCGCGTCCTTCCTTACATCTCGACATGGTATTTGAGAAAACAGCAATGAGAAGATTAACCAGCAGGACACTGGCAAGGAGTTCATAAACCAGATGACTTAGGTAGAGGATTTCTTCGTTAAACACGTCGTAGTTGATGAAGTCAATCCTGTTCATGGTGACTAGAAACATGCTGTACATCGCATCACCGTAGGACTTGAAATCTCGGACGCAGCCGCTGCGGGAATTAATGTGGAAGAATAGGATGAAGTGCCGGGCGAATATTGCGACGAAGGCGGTCATGATCATGACAAAGGAAATCAAATCAGTGACCATTTCTCTGATGAAAATGGTCGTCTCGCCTACAGTTGGCATGGTTCTGAAGTGATAAAGAAGACTCCAGAAGATTGTGGCAAGTTTCATGGCTCGAAGAACGTTAACAGCATGAAGGAGGTGTCCACGTTCGGAGAGCATTGGCAGGGCAATGACCTCAAAGATAGTCGTGATGTGCAGGACTGTTTCGCAGATGGAATCAAAGAGCTCGCTGCGTGTGATGATAGGACTTAGTGACCTACCCGTCAAATCGCGAACCATTTTTGTACTACCAATGCCACTTCTGTGTACCGTCCAGACAACTAGGACTGGTACCAGGATTCCCGCAATTGAGTGCAGCAATAGGGCGGACCCCAGACACCCTCGAACAATATTACCAGGTCGAAATTTACAGAAGCTGCTGCAATATACAAAAGTCACGTTCCGTCGTTTTATAAAGAATTCGTTATCATTTTTAAATAATTCATACTGTGTGGAATTCACTTCACCTCCGATTCCGCCCATATTTTCCAACCACTTTAGATCCATTTGATAGAGAAAGAGGAAAACGATAAACACAATGCGTGTCAGGTACATAGTTGTTGTCAAATGTCGTCTCATGTTCATGAATCCATCCATCCAGTCTTTGAGGAATCCCTCCTGGAAATACGGCAGTGCTTTCACGGCGTTCTTGCTGTCGAGAAATAGTATAAGACAAAGCGGTGAGAAATGCTTACGTGGTGCATCAATTCCTTCGTAATCACTGACGTCATACCATCTATACACCATGACGTCACATCGTTTCTGATGAATCAGATACACACCCGGGGTTTCGAATATCGCCTCCATCAACGAAAGACACCCTTCATGCACCGCAAACTCCAACGGTCTCAATCCCCGTTCCTCTTCCATCATAAGCAGGTGATGGATGCATTCGTCCGAGATTAGACTACACAAAATCTTGTAAGCTTTGACCAGTTCAGATTCTCGCTCGGGGTCGTAGAAGGCGGCAGCGATGAGGCAGTGGACGACGTTGTACTGACCGTGGTACTCGACGGCAAAGACGTCTGAACCCTGGCGGAGCAGTAGGGTCGCTACCCGGTGAGCGCCGTAGAGTAGGGCTAGAGACAAGGGGCGGGTGACCGAGCACTGTCTCGCCCTCATGTTGCGCATCGCGTGCACGTTGCAGTACTGCAAACAATTAGTTTCTATCATCATCATCATCATCATCATCACCATCTTCCCTTGATCTTAGTTTTACTAGGGTCGGGATACGAATAGACTGGCTCAAATCCTCTCTGTCCTATGTCATATCATCGGTCAGATCATATAATCCTCTATTTAAGATTTTTCCATTCGTTTACAGTTTTATAGCAATACCTGGAAACTAGGCGGTCGCCAACCGAATGCAATTTCTTACGTTGGTATGGATCTAAGGGCTTAAGTCTCTTGCTACAGGATGTGCAGCACCGGTTGGTCAATTCTTCAAACAACCCGGACACATCACGGGGATTTAAACAAGTAGTTTCTATAGAGAGCATTAATAATAATAAAAAGCTAGCCAAAAAGGAAACAAATAGAATTAAAACATAAAATTAGCCAAAACTTTTTAAATGGCTGTCGGAAAAAGCTCTGAGCCGCAGGAATCCTTCATTAATAGGTCAGTTCGGTAATTGAAAACATATTTTGTTGCATGTTAACACTGGTTTGTTTATGTTGACATCTGATACATATATTTACATGTAAATATAATGGATCTACATTATAACATCGTTATAATGCATGCATATCGTTATAATGGGTGTATGAGTTAAACTATAAGTGTTAAGTTATTCTTTAATAATATCCGTATAGTAGGTTGCAAAGTAAATAACATTTCTAAAGAAAGCTTGTATTAGAAATTTTATGAGGAACTAGTACATTTCAATGTTATTCTATGCAGTGTTTACGTTTTCTTTTCCACTGGTTACATTTGGTGTCCCCGATGTACTATTTAGAGCTATTACCGAAAAGATCTATTATATATATATATATATATATATATATATATATATATATATATATATATATATATATATATATATATACATTGAATATTGGAAGTCGGTACAGTATAAATGAAAAGGAGATGAATTTTCGTAAAAATATTTTAAATACTGATGAATTATGTTTTAAACCACCTAGTATTAAAGTCGACAAATAGTGAAAGTATTTAGATATTTTAGAGGATGGATCATTAAATGTAGAGAACAAGTTAATAGATTAGCTAACAGTTCAATTGCTTTTTTCCAGGTTTGATTAAATATCTCTTAAGGCATTTTACAATTATGTCAAACGTAAAACGTCTAATTCTAATTATAAAAATATATACACGTTTTACTTAACATAGATTTATTTGATAACACATTTAGAATGATAAATAAATATTATTTTATCATATAAAAAGCATTATTATTATTAGTATTATTATTTCAGAATTTTTGAGATTTCCTTAAAAATTAACGAATAATACATTTAAGAATTTAACGAATAATGTTCATTATGCTAAGAGACAGTTTAATAAGAAATAATTAATACATTATTACAACAAGAAAGATAACAGTCCCGCGTACCTGGAACCTACCACTGAGTAGGAGCTGCCTTTCACCTAGTCCAGCTTTGTCTAACCTCTGTTTAACGGCGTTGACGTCGTCTAACCGGATCTCGTCTAGGTATTGCAAGTATTTGTCCAGTTGCAGTCTCTTCTCCGTCAGTGAGGATATCATCCTATCCAACCTCTTAATCCTGTCACAAGCCTTCTTAGGCTTCCTGTGTCAAAGAATGGTTAAAATATTATGTTATCTATTTAATAATAAACTTAATAAGTAGTGAGTAAATTTTAACTAAGAAAGCACGAATAAGAAC
This sequence comes from Enchytraeus crypticus, assembly GCA_905160935.1. Lineage (NCBI taxonomy): Eukaryota > Metazoa > Annelida > Clitellata > Enchytraeida > Enchytraeidae > Enchytraeus > Enchytraeus crypticus. The sequence goes on along the minus strand of CAJHZI010000414.1, from coordinate 2,656,961 downwards.
AAGATATCGCACTCCTTAAAACCACCCGAAATCACGTTTCTTGCTTTTCACAAGTCAATGTCATTCAAGACTTTTTCTTGTCACTTAATCTTAGAGTTTTAAAAGCTATGATATAATATAATATTATAAAATATAATAATATAATATTATATTAAATAAATTTAATATTATTAACTTATCTAATAAATATTATTTTGTGAAAGTTATGGTATCGGGAAATTATTTTTTATAATATGATGGAGCTTTATAGGATTGGCTGGTGGTATAATGCAGGACAGAGAGGATTTAAGACAGTCTATTTGTATCTCGACCCTGGTTAAACTGGGTTTCAAGGGAGGAGGATGATGATGATTATGATAGAGCTTTATAGACAGATATAAACAAAAGAAAGATATGGGGCGTGAAAGTAGACGCGAGAGAATATGTGCCATGCACCTGACCTAACACTAGAGCGAAAGAGAGAGAGAGAGAAAACCAAGTTTAACGTCAGTTTCTTGTCTTGTAAGCACGTCAATCATGGGGCAGACTCGAAATAAATCATGTTCATACTAAATCGCAATCATAGGACTTAGCGATATGCTATCGGTTGCCGATGTGATATCAGTTACCGATATGATATGCTATCGGTTACAGATATGCTAGCTATCGATACCGATATGAAATCGGTTACAGATATGCTGTCAGTTACCGAAATACTATCGGTTACCGATATGCTATCGGTATCCGATATGTTATGCTTTCGGTTATCGATATGCAATTGGTTACCGATATGCTATGCTATCAGTTACCGATATGCTATCGGTTAACGATATGGTATCCGTTACTGATATGCTAGCTATCGGTTAACGATAAGCTACCAGTTACCGATATTTGGCCGAAATTAAACAATAAGCAAAAATTAAACAATAAGCAAAAATTAAACAATAAGCAAAAATTAAACAATAAGCAAAAATTAAACAATAAGCAAAAATTAAACAATAAGCAAAAATTAAACAATAAGCAAAAATTAAACAATAAGCAAAAATTAAACAATAAGCAAAAATTAAACAATAAGCAAAAATTAAACAATAAGCAAAAATTAAACAATAAGCAAATATTATCAAATTTCCTTCCTGACTCTGGCAAAAATTTACTTACATAATTATATCATGAATTCTACTGATCAAAGGAAACTCTAAAGGCGTAAGTTTGTAACAATATTGCGTCGTTGCTTTGTCTGTGTGGCAAAAAGCCAATTAAGCGTCACCATCAAATGGGATACCGGAAAAATATCCTCGAAAACTCTTTTCTTGCTTTATAATACAAAGGTAATATAAAAAATGAAACAATTGAACTCACGAACCTACTTTCTTCCAGTAACATCAACATTATGAAAACTAATTCACTGCGGAAGGTAAATAGCAGCTCCTACTCTACGTTATGCTACAGAATTGGTATCCGCGCAAGGCTGGGTAAATATTTTTCTTCTGGAAGATCAAATATTCCGTAATTCTGACTTGCTTTCCGACTGGTGGAACTGGTCCAGGACTCCAGGTCGATAGAGTAAATATTTATCTAGAATTTAGATCTATTATGTAGCAGAATGTAAAATTTTAGCAAATTTAAAATTTTTCTAAAAGCATACTTTATTTGGCACTCTTATGATTGTAACTTTTCTATCGCTATGTGAGTTTATCGACACTAGTACTAACTGCGTGAAAATTTAGTTATAAATGCGTTGTTTTATACGCAGAGTGCAATAAATTAATTCGAAAGTGACGCAGTTAATTTCATGTCTAACATAAATCAATAAACTTTGCGGAAGCTTTTAGAGCTACCAGTATAAACGTTGACGAGCAGGTAGAAAAATTGCAACAAAAATAATTCAATGATATGTATCGTCAAATAAATTAAAGAGAAAATATTTTAATTTAGAAACGCTTTTATCTACTACTCTGTCGGCGGTAGCTTTAGGCTGATATGTTGAATGTGAAAGGAAGATTTAATAAAAGAATGGCGTAACTATTCATATACAAAACATTTTATTAAATAATTGCATCCATGAAAACTGGATCTGAAGATCATTGTTCCTGATGCGCCCGTTGACTATGTGACAAAGTGATACATAAATCATCATCATCATCAACTTCTTCACTTGGATCTCAATTTAACCGAAGTCATGATTAGAAAGTTTTTTTAGCAATTTCAGGAGCCTATGCGCTCACCAACCGATATCACGATTACATCAATGAATCAACAAACCAAACAATCAATTTAGAAATAATTAATAAATCTAGCAATAAATAAAACAATCAATCAGCTAATTTATTTGCAAGTTTATAAGTAAGTAAAAATCTACTAAAAATCAACATTTAATTGGTCTATTAATCAATTAAGGAATTTCTCTATCATTAATATTTAATCTAGAAACGTTTAAAATATCCGGCAATAAATCAATAATCAATTAGTCAATCAGTCTCTAAATCTGTTCTTCAATAGGTCAGCCATGTCTTCGCAGAACCAACGCAAAGCAAGTAGCTAGTGGCGATGTCGATAAGATATTCAATCGCGGATCAGTATGTGCGGAGTTCAAATCCTGGGCTCGCTCGTCACTGACATCTCTTTCGAGTGAAGAAACTGATGTTAACATTAGTTCCACCAGCCGTGCAGAGATGTTCACAGTATAAATCCCTTTCTGACGTAGTTTGGATTATCTGCAAGGAATCAACACGGGTCAACACCAAATCAACACTAAGTGATACATATAAAAATAATTTAACATACATAAATGTCATTCATTGCAAACCAAAGATGTAATCAAGAACCTACATTCTAAGTTAATCAATAAACCTAAATTAAGTCTCTGTAGGTCTAAAGCTAAGTTAATTACTTCGATTAACTACGTAATCCTATTAGTCAATCGTTAATGATTTCACATCAATTCAATAAACAGAAGTCGTTGAAAATAAATTACTGGGTATAGGTATAAGATCTCATTTAGTAATAGTAATTACTAGTAATTTTCAATGGCAACTTACATCGAAGTGAGGTAAAATTACCCATAATAAGTTATAGATATTATTCAGGAGGCCCAATCAAGCAAGTTGTGTAGTGTGTGTAAAAAGCAGTAGTAGTAGTACATATGTTTATCTAAATACCTTCAAACACCGACAAACAATTACGAAAACAGACAAATCAACAATTCAAAGAGTGAATACTGTATGTGACATCCAACATAAAATAAAAATGATACACTAAAGAACCTCATTTTATTTTCCGTTGCACTCCTATTGGCACTGATATATAATATCTTTGGTGCAAATAATTAGGTTATGATTATTACTATTCACGAGGCAGATATTTCAAACGTAATGCATGCATTAATATATTGATCAAAGAATAAGTTGATTTAAAAATAGCCTTTCTTTTCAAAATAGAGCAGTATTTTGCAAAATGGTCAATGAAGGTTAAGTGGTCCAGTGGTTCAAGGGCGCAACCGGTGTAGTGACTAGAACTCTAAAAGTTCGGAATGTGTGAGATCAACTCGTTTAAACGCAGAAATCATCAACATATTGCCAAAAATTTTACCACTGCCATATCTGCGTCAGTCACTTCTTAAAAACACTTGCTGTTGCCCCAATATCTCTACAGAGATGTCATGTAGAATCATTAGTGCAGTTAGAGTAACGATACTGCATGATTGATGATTATTAATTGCATGCAGACTTCGTTCGGAAGTATGATTATCTATTTATATACTTAATTGCAGTGCAACGTGACGAGAAATTATTTGCGACTTTTGCTAAATATTTACTGGATATTAAGCCTCAAATTTTAATCATGTGAATGCATACACATAGACCGAAACACACACAGAATATATATATATATATATATATATATATATATATATATCTTAGTGCACTGCCTACTGGCAGGTCCATGGTACATAACGCCTCCCCTCTTCTCTTTCTTCCGCCTTCCTCTTCATTTCCACATATGAGTGGGTCTTTAAATCATCTAACATACCTAATCTCGGCCTGCCCCTGCCTCTTTTTCCTTCCATTGTACCTGCTATGACCTCTTTTAATAGACCTTCCCCCCTTAGAATGTGTCCTATCCATCTCTTCTACCTATTTCTTAATACATTTATCAACTGTCTGTCTGTGCCAACTCTCTCCAGGACTTCCTATCCAATTATGCAGTAAATATAAGAATGGTATATCACGACAAATATATATATATATGCATATATACATGTATATATATATACATATGTATATATGTATAGGCTCTATATGTACACGTATATATATATATATATATATATATATATATATATATATATATTTATATATATACTGTATATATATATATATATATATATATATAAATATAAATATATATATACAGACTGGGGCAAAAATAAATAATCCCCTAGCGAAATCTCAATGACTTTAAAGAAAACTCAAAATATCTCTACAAAATTTACGGAGCATCTAGGTGAGGAATTTCTGCGTATATCCTGCGAATTTGATGAAAATATTTTCATTAGTTACGAAATTACAGCATTTCTAAAAGAAAGGTGCTAGAATCAATTTTAACAAGGCTTTTCGAAATGTCAGACGTTCCTTTTAAAGAAAATAACGACCCTGAAAAGGGCCGTTTACTTAAGTGGTGGAGTTTAAGCCTGCACTACCTTGTTAGCTACTCCAATAGAAGATGCCTAAATTTCGTTCTTCTGTTAAAATAATTCCTAAATTTTGAAGAAAATGTCTGGTACTTTTGTTTTAAAAAGCCTTGTTAAAATTAATGTTAACATTTTTTTCGAAGAAAAGCTTTATTTTTGTTACTCCTGAATATATTTTCACCAAATTTGCAGCATATGTGTAGAAATTCCTCCTCTGGAAGCCTCAAAAATTTTGTCAAACTATTTTGAGTTTTGTCCAAGTTATTAAGACTTTTGGTGAAAAAAGGCCTTGTTCAAACTGATTTTGACTTTTTTCGTAAAAACGCTGTAATATATTTCTTGCTCAATAGATTTTCATAAAATTTGCAGAACATACGTAGAAATTCCTCCCCTAGAAGCTCCATAAATTTCGCAGAGATATTTTGAGTTTTCTTAAAGTTATTGAAATTTCGATAGGGGATTATTTTATATATATATATATATATATATATATATATATATATATATACATATATATATATAAGAGACAGAGAGAGGAATAGGGAGTGAGAGAGAAATGTACCTGCATATATATGCAGTATATATAATTACCTTTAAACATCTCATTCCTGTTTAGGTTTCACAAGTTAATTACCAGAAATGTCATAACTGCTATTAAATTTTATGAATATGAATCATACGTCAATCTTTACAAAAATTTGAAACGTATAATCTAAACTAGGCCTATAGGTTTAACATTTTATAGGACTAAAAATGTGACTGGGAGCTTTCGTTGCCATTAAAAAACAAATATATTGAGCGATAATAAGAGTGCGATAATGGAATTGTCGTCATAAATAGCAGAGTTTAGAATTTTAATTATGACGCTAGTGTAAACCTGATAGCAGAGGTAATTATAATGAACAGTTTTGTAAAGGTTCGTTTTACGAGCGTGTAATGAGTGCGCTAAATGAATCATTAGCATCGATGCACATAATGCGGACTAATATACTAACAATCTTTAACTCTCGTCTAGTAGCACATCTACTGAAAGTGAGTAAATGCCGAATGAGTAAGTTTAACGTCAAGGTCAGAAGATCTTGGATCTTCTCTTCAAGACGCCTTTACAGTGGGTATGAATAAATCAAAACCGGAGCGGCTCAGACGGAAGCTAAAGGCTTGAGGTATTTCCAAAATGTACTGGCGTAGTTTCTATTTTTTCTTCATTGTTTAGACTCCTATTATGTCTTTGAGGATGGCTAAGTTTTCTAGGCCTTTAGAGGTTTGTTCAAATCTCATGAGAGCTTTGTTCTTGAGATCTTTTAGTCGGTCGGCAATTGGTTGTATGCCAGTCCTCTCATACAGAGTTGCATTAGACGTGAGCTTGTTGACTCCTAGAGCTGCCCGTAGGGCTCGTCTTTCAGCCAACTCTAACTGTTTAATTGCGATGTAGTCTTCCTCGGAAAATGCAACAGCACCGTATTCCAGAACTGGTCGAATTAGTTGTTTGTAGATTCGGACAAGAGTAGTAGGACTTGCGCCCCATCCTTGACCTCTTACCATTTTAAGAAGGTTGAGTCTTTGAGTGGCTGTTGCCGCTTTTTCTTTGCTATGGTTTGTTAAGGTACTATACTTGCCGAGAGATATACCTAGTACCTTCATTGAGGAAGCCTCAGAGATTTCTTTGCCGAAGAAAGTAAGCTTGATAGAGCTGCTTTTTCCGGCCTTAAAAGTTACCATTTGAGTCTTCTCAGCATTCATTTTGATGTGCCATTTACAACACCAGCTCTGGATGGCGTCCAGAGTTTTTTGAAGCTGAAACTGTGTAAGCTTGGGACCTACAGTTGTGGTCCACACGCTTATATCGTCAGCGAATTGACCAGCTCTGCATCCATTGCTGACACCAAGAGGAACATCATTCACATATATGAGATATAGAAGTGGAGACAACACGCTTCCTTGTGGAGTGCCTGCTCGTAGTGTAAAGGGTTTTGACAGTGTATTGTTGACTTTAACCTCAGCAGTTCTGTCGCTAAGGAAGGATGAAAGGATACGGCATATTTCTACAGGAAGCCCTATTTGCATCAATTTAAAGAAGAGACCGTGGTGCCAAACAGAGTCGAAAGCTTTTTCAACGTCGAGTGAAATGGCAGTTGTTTTGAATTTTCTTGAGGCCCTACCATACCGAATTTCTTCTGTGAGACGGTAAATAATTTCCGAAGCTTCTCTCTTAGACTGATATGCTTTCTGCCAGTCATTAAAGAATTTTACTTCTGCCAGGTAGCAGTGGAGTCTGGTGTTTAGTATTCTTTCAAATACTTTGCCAGTGGTACACAGTAGACTAATCGGCCTATAGCTTTTTGCTAGGCAAGGATCCTTCCCTGGTTTTGCAAGCATGACAACATGTGCATGCTTCCATCTTCTCGGGAAATAGCCATGTTTGAGGCACATGTTATACAGGGTTGTTAGGGCAAAGATGGCTTCATCCGATAGCCTTTTTAGAATTGCAAATGAGATCCCATCCGGCCCCGGAGAGGTGTTGCTCTTGCTCTTGTCGATGGCCGATTTTGTTTCACATGGGTCTATAGGTTCAGTGAGGAAGTCTTTTAGGCTACTGTCATCTGTAGTATTGGCAGTGGAGACAAGTATTTGAGAATTAGAAGTTGAGATCTTGCAGACATCGCCTTCAGCCGAGGCTAGAGGAGATGCATTCAGTACGTTTTCTCCATTGCAGAGAGGATTGCTATTGATATTCCTGGTCGTATCATGGTGAAATACTGGTTTAAAGTATTTCACTTTTTCACAAATGATCTGATCTATTTTTTGCTTGAAGGATTTATCGAAGCAAACGTCATCTGGCGTTTGGTGGATAGTGAATAGGGATTGAGCAAAGATATCTGCCACATCCTCAGGAGAGTTTGTTTTCTCATTATTGTCAGAAATGAGTTTAGGGACTCTCTTAGTGCTAGGTTTGCCAGAACCTGTGAGTCTTCGGAAGATGCTCCAGAATTCTTTGCCATTTTGCTCATTCAGTGAGGTTGTAGAAGCTTGCCATTGAGCAGCTTTATCTCTATTCAAGATGGCTTTCACATGTCTCTGAAGCCTATGGAAGACTCTTTTAAGCATCGGATCTTTTTGAGCTTTCCTCCTTGCTTTGCGCTTTGCTCTGATTAGGTCAATGGCTTCTTTTGAGGCAGAAAATGTATAGGGTTTTGAAGCGATTAAAGGACAAGCTGTTTCAAAAGCGTTTCTCACCTCTTGTTCAAATTCTATTGCTTTGTTATCAAGGATGTTTTCATTTAAAGTAACTGGGAACTGAAGTAGTTTGTTGTGGCTTTTAGAAAGTGTTTCATTGAAGAGAGACCAGTTGCATTTGTTTAGTGGCCTGTGGCTTCTTGTAGTGTTAGAAGTGGGAGGCGCAGCAATATTCATATGTAGATGTAAGGAGAGATGATCACTTCCGAGATCATCGCCTGTGTAGCAAGTGGCTATTTTACCTGTCAGGCTTTTAGAAACTATGGCGTAGTCTATTAGCTCAGCAGTTCCTCTTCGAGGATCAATCCATGTTCCTTGATCAGGATTATTTGCTACTGTGGCGTCTGTTTCCTCAATTAGATGGAATAATATGTCCCCTCTCTTGTTGGTTTTTGTAGAGCCGAAGAAGGCATGCTTGGCATTAAGATCGCCAAGTATTATACAATTGCTGTGATTGTCTAGCAAGTGTTTAAGGGCGATATAGTCTTGTTCTATATCGCTCTTTGGAGGGCAGTATATAGAGACCAGCGTGATTTCCATTTCTCCTAGATAAATTTTAACTGCCACCATATCATCTTTGTTTGTTGATAGCTCTTTGAAAGGAATTTGCTTGTGAATGTAGATTACTACTCCTCCACCAATGCTCAAGTTGGGTTGGCGGTTTCTTACTATAGGCTCAGCAAAGTCAGCTATTTTTGGTGCCTGTTTGCTTCCAAGTTTTGTTTCGTTGAAGCATAATACGTGGGGGGAAGTTTCTCTAACGTAGCATTTTATTTCTTGTAGTTTGCTATTAAGTCCGTTTATGTTTGAGTGCAGGATGTGCAGACTGGAGTGTTTAATATTATAGCTGGAAGAGGACATTGACATTAAGTTTCTGGCTCTTCTAGCATCTAGCTCTGTCATCCTGGACTTGGGGACAGTTCCGTTGACATCAGCTGGATAGTGCTTATCCATGTTGAGGTTTGAGTATGATACTGTTTTTGTTGGCGGCTTTCCTTCCTGCATATGCAAGAGAGAAGACTTGCTCGCCAAAGATATTACACTTGTAAAAGTGAGCGACGTTTAGCGCAACGTCATTGCAAATGTCAGATTCGCTCACCTTTAGTTCCAGTCTTTTTATGAGTATGGTGGCTATAGTGGTGGCCATTGCACAGGCCATTCTTGTGCAATCTACCAAGTCTCCACTTTTTTTGACAGCGTTGGCGTACGACAACGTCGTGATTTCTCTTCTCTTTTTCTCCTTCAGGAAATTCGGGCAAGTGAAGTCAGAGGCGGTGTGGGCACCACCGCAGTTTGCGCAGACAGGTTTTGCAGCGGTGCACACATTCTGAGTGTGTTGTTCTCCGCATTTCCTGCATTTCAATGCTCCTGTGCAGTCCTTAGCGAGATGCCCGAAGGCCTGGCATTTGTAGCACTGCAGTGGCGCCATTTGATGTGTCTCGTATGTGGTCACCCGGTGTTTCTGGTGGCCAATGAATACACCATTTTTGATAAATTGTGTTTTTTCTTCTTTCGACTGACACATCATTTTTACTTTCCATGTAGCCGTACCATTGAGTCTAGCGGACACTATTCTTTTACAGGTTCGTTGGAGCTCGTCAGTTAGTTCTGATTCTTCAATAGTCGGATTTACTCCTAGAATTACTACAAAGAGATCCGCTTTCTCAGAGACATTGGCTCGAGGCTTGGTCTCTCTTAGCTTTAGTCCAGAACTGAGATTTGCTTGCAGCACACGCCGTTTCCCATCTTCGGTCTTTGCAAAGACAAGCACCGTTCCAGACTTGGTGGTCAGCGACCTGCTAATGTCATCTGCCTGATTTTTTAGAAGATTTTTTATTTTCAAGGGGTTAGTCCGGTCGCTTTCCGCCATACCCTCTACGACCAAGGGCCTGGGCTTCAGTACTCTTGGAGTGGATTTGGCAGTTGGTGTATTTGCACCAGGGCTGGTCATAGGCTTGGGTAATTTCTTATTTTTCTTGTTTGTGACCAGAATGAAAGGTTCATCCTGGTCACAGTCTTCTAGGTCTGAGGATTCGCAAAACTTATTACGCTTATCCTTGTTTACTTTTTTGCCAGAGCTCTGGCTGACCGGAGACTGGCTCAGTTCAGATTGGCCTTCCTTATCTGTTTTGCTTTTGTTCCTTTTGCCCGTTTTAGCTTTCTTTTTGTCCGGTGAGGCTTTGCCAGGAGCCGCAGGATTGGGTTTTTCCTTTGAGAAGGACACCGTAGTCACTGAGCCTGGGCTTTCATTTTCTTTAGAGTTTTTTCTCTTTCTATTTTTGGTAGGGGTGCATGGTTTAGAGGCTGACGCTGCTAGACGTTCCTCTTCTTCGACTCCGGCTAGAAGGGTCAAGAGGGCTTGCTTGAAGGAGACCAAGTTGTCGGCTCCAGTGGCGCTCATTATCCAGTTTTTAAGTTCATTTGCCATTGCGAAACCCTAGGGGGGGGGGGGTGGGAGGAGGCTAAATACCTATCTTGAGAAAGACTGTATATTTAGCTCTCAGTTTAGTCGTAGAGACATAAACAGAACGAAGTTCAATGTGAATAATCCAATAATCCAATCAATACGTGATCAATTGTGATATCACGATTGATACGAATGTCAATCATCAATCGTATCAAATGATGATCGTGATGATGAGTAAATGCAATGAATTGTGATGCAGTTTATTCGACCGCGGATCTATGTATGCGGGGTTAAAATCCTAGGCTTGCCTGTAACTGACATCGCTTTCGAGTGATTAATCTGACATTAACCGCCAATCTTATAAAGCGAAGATCAGAACGATATCGTCGCCGTAAGTCGCTTTTGCATCTTATGAACGAGATGTCGGTCGGTATCTGAGCTGATTTCAGCTATACATGTGACGGGATATTTATTGTTTCGAGATCGGGCGGTTATTCTCATCGTTAGATTAAAACAAAAGTCGTCGCCAGGGGCTGATACTCAACCGTCGCATGTGGCTCCAGCCAATAGGAGAGCGCGAAATACACTTAAATGGTTAGAATTCTTGGAAATGTGACGTTACAGACTCAAGATAAAGGTAATAGAGAAGATAATAGAGAAGTTTCATAGTATGCAAAAAGCAGATTGGTAGTTATCTCGCGGATAAAGTCAAATGGTAGAGATTGCTATCGGCGAGAAAATATCTTTCCGTTTATAGTATTGGTTATAACATAGCTTTATCAGTTTTTTGTGATAAGTCTTAAAGCTCAAGAAATATGATTATATTAAAAATGAATTTATTCAGCAATGAAATTTAAATGAATTATTGCAAGTAGTATGAAATAAACAAAAAATTTAAAAAAACTTAAAAATTCATTATGTCATAGTAGCTGCCACATTTTTTCACCTGGGTAAAAATTTGACAATGAAAAAAGAAGAGAAGTGGCATTTATTCCTGTACATTTCTTAAAATACTGTAAGTTGATCAACAAATGTTCATAATACAGATATTTAGCTTTATTATTGTATCTGAAATATTCTCCTCGATTATAACGAGAAAATAGAATGCATCATAATTCTTTAAATTTTTATTGTCACTATAGACCTATATATTAGATACGTTTATAATTAAGTGGAAATGTCTTGGCTAAAATTTGGTGCAATATTTCAGAGACAATGTGCAATTTAGTAACAAAATATTGTCAAATAAAGATGATTTGGTAAACATGTGTACTTCCATAGAAAAATGATCATAATATGCACCGTTTGCTATCAACTGACCAGTAATAAGCTTCATAATTTACCTTAGGGTTTCAAATTTGAAACGCTTAGATCAATTATGAAGTTACAAAAATAGTTGTGAAATTATTGCATTGCTATGGTGCAAAATAATTTACACCAGATAGTCTTAACACATATAGGATGTCATGTATAATTATTTGTAAATCTGGTTTCGAAAATATTAAGGTAGGACACTAAAATTAGACAAAAATCATAACTTGAATTTAACAAGACCAAATACACCTAGATTGAGTCAAGCATTTTCAGATTTTTATGGAGTACTCTCATCACTTTAGTCTCTTTGATGTTAATCTTCATTCCATATTTAAATGCCGTATCATTCAGACTATCCATTATCTTCTGTAGGCCCGTCTCGCTTCCCGCTACCATTCCTTTTTACCGCTGCCATTTAAAAATTTGTGTCGGAACCAGTCTTACATGAATATATGCTGTTACTGTAAGACATATAAATGCAAAAGCTAATATATATATATATATATATATATATATATATATATATATATATATATATATATATATATATATATATTGTTCTTACTATCTTTATTTAATGTCAGGCTGGTGAAGAAGAAAGAAACTACAAGAGTTTGGTTCAGTTCGGTTTGACGAAGTCTGGGTTCGGGTTCGGTTCGGGTTCGGTTAGAGTATGGGTTCGAGTTCGGTTCGGTTCGGTCAAAATTCTAGATTTTAGGGTTCGGTTCGGCTCGGGTTCGGTTCGATTCCCATCTCTAATTTAAACCCACGTATCTGCTGGTTGCCTGTATGCGTGTATCTCAGTTCTACCCCAGAATTCAATTTGGAGAGTTCTGATTGGCAAGAACATAATACGTTTACATGTACTTTTATAAATACAGATAGATGTCAAGCGCTATCCATGAAATCATTCTTTTAAACCATTAAATTATATTAAATAAAAATGCATTATAAGTAAAAACCTGTGGGAGAAAAAATACAAACAGTAGTATATATGCAGAGGAGGTCACCGGTTGTAAAGATGAAGCTAGCTAGGTAAATGCTGAGGCACGCTTATTTTAATCGAAACTGGTGAATAGAGTGAAATAAATTTCAGAATAGCAAGACAGCAATGCATGTTAAGACACATTGTACACATTGCCGCTTAAGAAAAATTAGGATAACAACAACAACAACAAAATTGGAGTGCTACTGTCGACAGTGACAACATTGAGCACTGTGGTGCCAAATTAATCCGATAAGCAGAATGTGGGGTCAAAAAACGGTGCGATCCAAAATCCGGGAGTTCAGTCCGAGGAAGGGTACTAGTGGAATGGAGGTTTACGTGTTGTTCTCAGTTCATATGCACTGGTTGAGTATGAGTGGTCCAAAAGAAAAGCCTTCAACCGTTTATGAAACTGTTCATATGAAAGGAAAGGTTGTTCAGCAGAAGATGAGGGGGTGGGTAAAGTAGAAGGAAGAGAATTCCAGATATGAGGAATGAATGTGCTGGAAGGAGCGCTTGGAGAGCTTACTGCGAGAAGGGATGCTGGGTCGCTGTAAAGTGAGTAACTTAGAGGACCTATTGGATGACTGCATGGAATAAGGCTGTCTCACTTGTATTAAGTGGGACATGTAACCTTTACCAGGGTTGATGATAGACTTGTATTTCAGAGTAGCTGCCTTGTAAACAATGCGTTCTCTGACTTTAAGCCAGTGCAGAGACTTCAGGAGAGGAGTCACATGTGAGTGCTTAGAGCGCGGAAGACTGCACGTGGCAAGGAAATTCTGGATGAACTGCAATCTGTCGATCTCACAGCTCGGGAGATTCAGAAACAAGGAGTTGCAGTAGTCCAGTTTGGATTGCACGAGAGCCGCACCGATGGTAGACGCGGCCTCAACAGTACCATATGGTCTTATGCGACGCAGATCTCTGATGTGAAAGAAGCAAGCCTGTGAAGTTTTGGTGATGTGATCGTGGTATGTGAGATGCTGGTCGAGGATGACACCGAGGCTCTTGACAGAAGAATCAGAGGTGATGGCCAGGTCAGGAATGAGAGAGAGGGAAGCCTCATTCAGTTTTGATAGTTCTTGAGGTGTCCAAAATAGCACAAACTCAGTTTTGGATGGATTCAGCGCTAAGAAATTGACAGACATCCATGAAGATATCGACTGGAAGGATTGCTGTGGGCGTGCTTTGGCATCAGGATAGGAGTGGGGGGTGAAGCATGTGTATAGCTGAGTGTCGTCAGCAAAATTTGGTGGTCAAGTGAATGAGAGGAAATCAATGAGCTTGAAGGTGTAGTGTAGAGGTTGAACAGGAATGGACCAAGAACGGAGCCCTGAGGCACACCGTACTTGAGGTTGAAAGATGAATATGCGTACTCTTGCACTTTGACGCTGAGAGTACGATCGGTAAGATATGAGGTACACCATGCAAGCACATTGCCATGGATACCAAACCAAGAGGAAAGACGCTCTAGGAGGATTTGATGATCTATGGTGTCAATGGCCGCAGATAGATCGAGCATGCAGAGCCCAGTGACAAGCTGAGTGCTCATGGCGTTAGTGATGGTGTTGCAGATTGAGAGATGAACAGTTTCAGTAGAGCGGCTTTTGGTGTATGCCGATTGGTGTTCATTAAATAGGTAATTGGGTAGATGCAACTATGACATATGTTTTCATATGGTCTAAAGGGGAGACTAATAAATTAATTGAATGCAGATAGAATTGCTATAAAAAATTGATGCTTTTATAAAGGTCAAGTTTCTAGTGAACACAATCTGAATAATTTCCAAAGAATGCTATGTCCATACTAGCAATAAATTCCTTACAGGGGTTTGCACCTTACTGTGGATTCAACATCGGCTCGCATTTCTGACTCCAACTACATTTACGCAATCTCTATTCGAATACATTTCGTTACTTCAGGCCATTTAATTTATCAGGCAGACTAAGTGTTAAAAATGAGAGACCTGAAAGAATCAATTGACTTCGCTTTCGTATAATGGTTATATTAAATTAAACCTCTCATAGTGCACTGCCTACTGACAAGTCCATGGTATCTAACTCCTCCACTCTTCTCTGTCTTCCGCCTTCCTCTTCATTTCCACATATGAGTGGGTCTTTAAATCATCTAACATACCTAATCTCGGCCTGCCCCTGCCTCTTTTTCCTTCCATTGTACCTTCTATGACCTCTTTTAATAGACCTTTCCCCCATAGAAAGTGTCCTATCAAACTCTTCTTCCTATTTCTTTAGACATTTGTCAACTGTCTATCTGTACCAACTCTCTCTCTCTCTCTATAACTTATCCCCCCACTTTCGAAATATCCTGGATCCACCCCTGCGTTGTAGATTATACTCAACTTGTCAAATATAGCCTACATTAGAATATAGAGTTGATATGGCTCATTTTCGAAATTTCTAGAATGATCAGTGCACCGAAAACTGCTGTTTGAACACATTAGACTGATTGTTTAGATCTGAGAGTCAAACTAATTAGTGCCAAGTTTACATAATACCAAAATGTCAATAGTGTAAAAACTTCTGACTCTATAACGTGTCATGCTGAATCAGCACACTGCTCGCGATATCATTCCTATACCGGTTGCTAATTAATTAACTCCGGTTGTTATTTCTATCTACCAAGAAGATTACATTTCTGAAGAAGTTTATATACTGTATATAAAAAGCCTTACTTCATTGCGCAAGACATCATTAGCAGATGAGTGTGTCACGCATCTAACTGTAAGCGTTCAGGACATAATCTGTTGAACTATAATATACAACAAAGTCATAATCTGACGGCTTAATCTCCGTTGACTATTTATTAACATACTGACTAAGCACCTACCAAACGTTAAGTCTAGTGTAAGTTAATTGCATGTAGATTAACAAAATTAATAGGCTAAATAAGTGGAGTTAATATTCTATTTCTCTAGCGGTGCGCAAAGTAGTCGTAATACAGCTACATTGTGGAACAAATGGCATGTATTATATCATCGAATCTCTCTGTGTTACATTCCTATAAAACATTTCTAATTTTATTTCTATCAATTCATCATCTGCCACGAAATGATACACTGCTAATACCGCTTGGGCTGCAAAGCCGTAAGAACCCGATTCATGCTATAGAGGGAGATCTCAATCTCGCCTTTCTCGCTGACCTCTTGACCCCGGCTAATAACACGCGAGACTGCAGCAACAAGATGAGCCCGCAGACGTGTACTTACGTCACGTCAGCCGTTATGGTTATTGAAAAGATCAACAACAGTACGGATCTTCTGCCAAACATTACACTGGGATTGGTCATTGCAGACTCGTGCTATAGCACCACTAAGGCACTGGAGGTGAGCTTGTTCTTCCTGAAGGAGGCTAAGAACGATTACAGTGGCGAAGAAGATATAGACAGGCAGGATGTTTGCGGCATCTCTTCACCGGTAAATCAAACTGATCAGATTATAAAACCGTACGACGTGGTTGGTATCATTGGACCCGCTCTCACCGAACCTTCAATAGCAATCTCTCCATTAATGGGGATCTACCAGATCCCAATGATTGGATTGTATCCCACATCCGATGCCCTTGATGATAAAAAGCTTCATCCGTACTTTACTAGATTAGTTGCTCCTGATGGAGTCGTTGTAGAAGGACTGCTGGATATAGCTGAATATCTCAATTGGACGTATGTATCTTTAGTACATGACTCGAGTGACTACGGACAGAATGCAGCCACCCAGGTTGATCGCTTGATACGTCGCAAGCCGTACAGGATCTGCATCGCTATAGCGTTGAAAATTCCCACTGATGCAACGGACGGAGAATACGAAGATACTGTGAACGCTCTGATTTCGAATGGCAAGGCAAGAGTCATCATAACCTTTGCAACCCCGAATCAACAGGAAACTCTCGAGACCATACTTTCTGCTAGAGTAGGTCCAGGATATTTTCTCTGGCTGGGTTCGAATACTTTAGTAGCAATATATATGCAGTCTCCCAACATGCCAATGCTGGAAGGTAGCATACTTCTCGATCATATCAACACTCCGATACCGGAATACGACGCCTACATGCGTACTCCGGCTGTATGGAACAGGAAGATTGCTTGGTTTATGGACAGTTGGCAACGCGCATATAACTGTGTATTTCCGGAAACCATTGGTGAATCCACTCATCCTAATATATGTGCTTTTGACCCAGAAAAGGTTTTCGGAATCTGCAACTATGATGGTTGGGTGGGTAGATCAAGAATTTATGATGCTGCGATGGTATTTTCTTCGGCAATGCATCGTCTTATTGACGACAACTGTCCTGACGCGTGGCAAAATAAAGCAATTCTGCGCCCTTGTGTTAGAGGTGATCTTCTGCTGAATTATGTTCTGAATGTTTCCTTGAATGGATTGATTGGCAAAATAGAATTCAACAAGTACGGTGACGTAGTGGAACAATTTTCGGTCAAACAATTCCAGAGCGACGGCCAAGGCAAAATCATAAAATCGGAAATTGGTCGGTGGGATGCAAGGAATAGGTTTTATCTGGACGAACATTCTGTAAAATGGGACATATTTAAACCCAGTATCATTCATGATAACACAAGCATGGAATCTGAAGCATTGCGTAAAGGTTTACCAATAGAATCGATATGCAGTAAACCGTGTACATCCAGAGAGTTCATAGTTACCAAATCCAGCATTTGTTGCTGGATATGCACAAAATGTCGCGATAACGAAATAGTTTCAGCCAACAAGTCTTCATGCCAGGTATGTCCGCTCTATCAGTGGCCTGACCCCATCCAACCATCGACATGCAAACTCATTGATCCAACGTATCTGCCACCGTCCAGTTCTGTATCAGTAGCGATGCTTTCCTTTGCTACACTGGCATTTCTCTGCAGCCTAATCGTCATCATGGTGTATATAGTTCACGGGCAGCATAAATTAGTCAAGGCAACGAGTCGTCAGCTTTGTATGCTGATTCTTATCGGTACTTTGTTGGCTTCGGTAGGGGTGGTATTGTTCACCATGAAGCCATCTATTTCGAACATGTGTAGCGCACAAAGCGTGATCTTTCATCTGGCAATCAACCTTGTCTACGCCCCTCTGTTGGTCAAGAACATCAGAATCTACAGAGTCTTCACAACCGCTCAGATGGGAAACCAGAAAACGTCATTCAGTGGTAACGCCTGGCAGATCATGTTTACAGTGTCAATTGTGGTGACTCAGGTTAGATTATCATTATTGAGTAGGCATATATATATATATATATATATATATATATATATATTCAGAATTTAGTCTTTCCTTTTGTCTTGTACGTGGTAATTTAGTATTATGAAAATTCTAATTGTAAATCTATTCTATTGTAAATTCTATTGTAAATGTTCACATCGAAAATTAACAAAAACGCAAACCTCTACATTTATTTCTCTTAGTCCACTGCCTACTGGCAGATCCATGATGTATGACGCCTCCACTGAGTCCACTCTTCTATATCTTCCTTCTATGTTCATTTTCACACCCAGTTTCCTTCTACGTTCATTTTCACACCCGTACAATACAATGGTCCATATCAAATTTTTCACTATCTTTACTTGTGTCTTTCTTTAGACTTTTGTTAAAAGTGCTTTCCTATTACCTCAGGCATATTTTGCTGTTGCCATCCTGCTGCGTATTTCAGTCTCACATTTCCCATCATCTGCTATAGACAAGTAAATATAATAATTATAGTAAATTAAAGGAAATCATAAGAGATAGATTGAAATATGAAATTTAGAAAATAGTATTGTTCGTCGTCAATACTATATGCTGATAGAGCAGCAAACGCATTAGCCAATTCTAAAATTTGACTATGATTAACCATGCTTCTCCTCCTATTAAAGTTCTCACCGTGCATTTGTATTTGCAGAACTTTTTAAATTTAACCAAAAAATTCTAAAATTCTTCAAAATTTATGTCGACCCGCTTTTCAACTTGCATAAAGATAATTTATCATGTTCTTTTGATAACTTGTTTTAGCTAATTATCGTCACTTGTCTGGAATCACAACTACCTTCAGCTGATGCGCTCAAGATGCCCATCTACTACGTGGCTTACGTTGAACTCTATTGCAGCAAATCTCTCGCTACATTCCTCGTCC
The DNA here is from genome assembly GCA_905160935.1 of Enchytraeus crypticus. Taxonomy (NCBI): domain Eukaryota; kingdom Metazoa; phylum Annelida; class Clitellata; order Enchytraeida; family Enchytraeidae; genus Enchytraeus; species Enchytraeus crypticus. The sequence continues at coordinate 2,638,221 of CAJHZI010000414.1, read as the reverse complement.
CTCTTTCTTTTAACATCCTCCTGATCATCATCTGTTCCGTCATCGGATTCATCACTCGCAAGCTGCCGGACAACTTCAATGAATCCTGGTTCATCTTCATATCTACCACTACTACTCTGTTCTCGTGGGCAGTGTTCATACCAGCTTATTTCACGATGTTCTACTCCTACTTACAGTCGGTTATTCTAGGATTCTCTCTGCTGCTGGTTTGTTTCGTGACACTGGGGTGCCAGTTTGGACCCGTGCTGTACGCTGTGGCTTTTGTACCAAACGAGAAAATTAAGTTTGCCGTTAGCATCAAACCAACGACCCTCTCTGGAGGAGGATTAACGTCAGTGGTTCATCCAGGTGGAATCGATAAGCACTAGCACCGATTTCAATTAGACAGTTTGCTGATGTATTGTGCAGCAGAACTGGAGAACTTTAGAACTGGAGAACTTTAAAACCGGAGAACTTCAAAACTGGAAAACTTCAAAACTGGAAAACTTTAGAACTGGAGAAATGTAGCACTGGAAAATTTTAGAAATGGAGAACTTTAGAATTTGAGAACTGGAGAAATTTAGAACTGGAGAACTTTAGAACCGGAGAACTTTAAAGCTGGAGAACTATAGAACTGGAGAACTGAACCTTAGATGGATAAGAGCCACACGAAGACAGATTTACAATTCATAATATACATGTACATGTGCATGTATATAGTAGTGACAACTAATATTTGATA
>CAJHZI010000414.1:2550000-2635000 GCA_905160935.1 Enchytraeus crypticus | reverse complement strand
ATGTTTTCCAAAATTACAGATTCAAATTAAATTATTTATTTTAATCAAATTACAAATCCTCTGCGCAACGAGTTGGTCTCTGTGCCGGCATTAAGACATCAATCCATGCAGTGTTATTACTCTTCATTCTGGGTAGTCCTGTCAGAGTCCTGTCAGAGTGAGTTCTGTCAGAGTAATATCTGAGTCCTGTCAGAGTCCTTTCAGAGTCCTGTCGGAGTCCTGTCAGAGTCCTGTATCCTGATTCGCTGCTAAAACATTTAAAACAATTAAAAAACATTTTAATAGCCAAAAATAGTGTAAGTATAGAATACTAATGTGGCTTCAGTTGTCGTCCATAGCTTTTACTTAAGTGCCGCTAATAAAGCGTACAGCTAAGGTTTCGTCTATTCTTCAGTGGCCATGACACAACACGTCAGATGATGGATGGAAGATGGGACAATCTCCTATGTTCTACATATTATCAGAGGTTCTGAAATTTACCTCAACCACCCCAATCGACATCCTCTCTTTCAACATTACTCCAACTCCTTTCCAACCACTACTCTATGATACTTGCAACAGCTGATATCCGTCACCCATGAGCCTCGAACTGGCCCCTTTCCACCTGGTCTCCTGTACACTGCACACTTCCACCCTTCGCCTTTTCAAAATGGCCGCAACGTCTCTACCCTTTCTCGTCATTGATCCTACATTTAGTGCTACGGACCTGATATTTCGCCTTGAGGTATTTCAAAACAAAATCACTTTCGATACACGAAATCTGGATAATATAAATATCGATCTTGGTGGCCTTTCGGACCTCCCCCACCCAGACCGGGCAAAAATCTCCTAACCTTTTTGTTCGGCACCTCGTTCGCCGTGCACTGAGACTTTTGAAATTTTTTTATCCATTCGTTAAGTTAAATTATCTGTTGAAATTTCAATTGAGCCTAGGCGCTCAACTATATAAAATTTTTATATTAGTTCTGTAGCTTGGCGCTCTTTAACTTCATAGTTTAATATCAAGACATTCTATGAATGGGTTTACTTTGAGAAATAAGTGAATATTTAGCCCTCCGTTTAAATTGACCTGTTAGTATGGCATCTAATTAACTTATTGTGTCATCGCTGGTTTTAATGTCAAGGGTAAGAAAATGAGAAACCCATGTTAAGGTTCTCCGCTAAATTCAGGCCTGAATCGACAAACTGCAAACTCTATTAAATATATATTACAGCCATAAACCTAGCTAGAGCCTGTAGTTTGTGGGTAATTTGTTCGAGAGCATATTTATAAAAATGTGTGATCAAGTTAAAGAAAAATTAGCCCATACCGTGAGTTACAAGAAGAGATATGTCTGATTATGTGTAAATTTAGCCTAATACTAAAACACTGTCAAGTAAATACATCATCATCATATTCCCTTTAATCCTTGCATAACTAGAGTCGGGATATCAGATTTATCATTTCGTTTTAATATTTTGCAGCAATTTCCTGAGCGTAGACGCTCACCAACCGAATTCCTTTCTGACGTTGGTTTGATCTCGCTAAATATTTTATTGTGAGGTGGACTCCTTCTGACTATTGACTGCCATAGTCCCCTCTTACACGCAGCATCTTGTTTGCGGTTGCCCTATTCGGTAGTAGTCCCAACCACACTCGGGTTCAACATGGAAAAATCAATGCCCAGAAAATAGGGTGCAAATAGAAAAATATAACTAAAATACCCTACTTTTAAGTACACAAGCGTGAAGCCATTTTTGAAAAATATTGATCGTCATAACATACCGTCTTGCTGGTCTGTTTAGATATAGGTAATGATGAATTACATGCCATTAATTACAAGCCTGATTATTGATTTACACATTTACAATAGCAGTGGCCTAATGAGCTAAGTGGTGATTAACTCCAAAATTAAAACTGGAATCGATGAAAGAACTTAATTACCGTGATTAAATATTTATTTCGGAAGAGCTGCCCTGTGATAATGACAGAATTTCGGACAGATATGTTTAGCAAATTGTCTTTACTGAAATGAAAATAAATAGCATATATCATGGTAGATTGATGCATCCGGTTATTTCAAACATACTGGTATGATAATAATAATAATAATAATAATAATAACAATAGTGGCCATTGAATCCATGGGCCCGATGAATCCCGAAGGAGTAGGCTTCATTAAATGGCATTGGTAGACTTATTGCAGAGCAAACCGGCGATAAGCGAGAGATATTTTCTTTGGCAAAGGCTTTCCATGACTTTGTAAAGATTTAATGCAGTCTGCTTCAACAATTCTTTTAAGCCGATTGATGACATCCAGTAGCCGGGCGGCGATTCAGAACTTATTGCTTGAATCGTTTTTATCATACCCCAGGTTCTTTACACCGTCGTAAAAAATAATAATAATAATAATGACAATAATAATACATGCCATTAATTACAATCCCGGGTATTGAATTACAACCTAGAGCAGCTACCTTTTACTGCCAATTGCTTTTGAGACCTTTGGCCCCATAAACTCTGCAAAGTCTGCCTTCATAAACAAATTAGTCATGATAACCAGCGTTATGACAGGCGATCAACGCGAAAAAGGCTTTGGCAGCGCCTGCCCATTGCACTCCAGCGCTTTAATGCTGTCTGCGTTAGTGGCACATTGGCGAATGTAGCCTCCCAGAGAGTAGAGAATTAAACATTTCTTTTACATCTTTCTTTTAATTAAATAAATTCTTATTTATAATCTTTCTTTTCAATAAATAAAGTCCATCTTTTGTTTTATTTGTAAATTAGGGTCATTTACAGTCCAGGGCAATAAAGCAAGCAATTATAAAACTAATAATAATCACTTTCGCTAATGCGCCTTCCCAGAGTGAAGATAATTTAATTTAATCGCTTTATTCTTTAACTTTTATTTAAATGAAGTCTCTTTTATCTTATTTGTAGCCCAGGGTCCTATAAAATCCAGGGCATTTAAAAAATAATAATAAATATCATAATTATCAAACCTCGAGTTTCTACACAAGGGGAAAATATAATAATAATAATAATAATAATGACAATTAATAATACTAAAATTTTAAAAAAATAATAATACTTATCATAACCTCAAACAATTTCAATAGCAATATCATGGTCGAACCGGTCATTCAACTTCTTAAATTTTAAACCGTAATGTTCTTATATGGATTTCTATGGCTAATAATTTACTAGCATTTCTTTGCACCAATCTGTGCACGGAATATTTGCAGTCGTATTATAGAGATAAAATTATTAATAGTAATAATTATTACATGTTAACCTAGGAACTGAAGTCCGGAAGTGTAAAATCGCGAATCATTCTCATCAATAATTTCATTTGTTTTGACCTTTCCTATTTTACATGTATGTTCAGTCTATTCTAAATCCTCTTTTATAGCATATTTGCAGGTTAATTAAAGTCAAGCGGTGTCACCTTACACTTCGTTAACGTTCTGCAAACGAACACTTTTAATGTTATGAACGATAAACTGTATTATCTACCATCTTCTGAAGATTCAACTACATGGTGTCGAATTAACACTCGATTAATTGTAACACCTAGTGTGGCGATACATTTGCATTAGTTTTATTATATCATCGATACATTTTAACAAGTCGTCATCAATAACAAAGTTTAATATTTGCAGGAAACACGAATCTGTTAATTATGAGTTAACATAACTATAATATGTTTCAGAGTAATGTTGAAAAACTCAAACTTTAGCAAATAAATTGTATGCACAGACCTAATAGAAAATATGAACGCTATTAATATATTGGCCTATACATGTAGTATTAAATATACTAGAATGCATAATGTTTACATTTAACAATTAGAACATGAACTATTGAATAGTAGGCCTACCGTAATAGGCTATGCGTGATTTAAATGATGGAAACACCAAAAACCTGAAATGATCATGGATTTTAACAGAACGAAAGGAGGGGTTGACAGTGTTGACCCACTCTGCCACAGATATACTGTGAAGCGATCAACTCGTCGTTGGCCATTGTGCATTTTCTATGGACTTCTTGACATTGCAATAGTAAATTCATTCATTGTGTTTCTCCATAACAAGCCTGATTTTCATTCCAAGGAAAGTTAAAAGCGCAGGATGTACATTGAAACATTGGTCATGGACTTGATGAAGCCACACCTGCAGTAACGATGGGATAATTCACAAGCCCTATCTGATCGTATTCGTTCATCCATGAGTGCCGTTGGCTACACCTGCGCAAGTTAGCCTAAACTACCACGGCAAATGTCGGAAAGAGATGTTTCTACTGCCAGCCGCAAGAGACAGGAAAGTGTTCACTGAATGCTCTATCTGTCATAATCGTGCCTGCCCTGACCACGCCACAACTACAACTAACATAGAGTGTGTAAATTGTGCAATCGTGCGTGATTTACCAGTATGTGTGCATTAATAACTAAATATTTTTCTTTTCAGATTTCATTGAAGTTTTAAGAAGAATCATTGTTAATTCATTAATTAACCTTAATTCACTAAACATAAGCATTAAACTTGTCTGCCCAAACTAAGTGACAGCATGAACTTTATAATTTAGCAAGGATTAAAATTTAATGGTGTTTCAAAGTATTTTTGCTGATATGTACACTGACATGATATCTTGATGATGATGACTTCCCTGACATCATCTCTCGATGAGGAAATAGACGTTAAATCTTGTATTGTTATTATTGCCATTAATTGCAATGATAAAAATTGAAAGTTTTGCATACTGCTTTATTTCTGGCTATTTTCTGTGTGTAATTATGCCAATAAAGGCAACGGGTCAGGGTTGACCCAGGGGTTTTGCATTAACGTCAGTCAAAATACCTTCTGCATCCGAGGGTTAAACATGTCTTCTCATCATTGTTATGTAAATAAAGTGCTTTTTAATATTTTTAGACCAGTACCTTATAGACCAGTGCCCAGGTCAATTAATAATAATAATGAAATAGATAACAATTATACTAATAATAAAATAATAATAATGAAATTGTGATGAAGTAAACATTAGATTTAGATTCATTCGGTTAGTATTTACCAAATGAAGGAATGACTGAAAATGCTTGGTGCAATTTCAACTCAAGATGCAATAAAATTTGAAAATAGCAAACTTAAATAAGAAAACAATAAAGTGAAAAATAGCAAGAAACTCTGCCAGACACAATAAACGTTCTTTTATAATTTCTAACACTAATGGAATTCTGACACATTTTGTCATTAAAGTAGGCTACCATGTTCTGTAAATGAGTTGGACCAAGAAAGCGATTATTCATTAGCTATTCATTCCTCTATTACCTTAGTTATGTCACAAGTTATCCTTTTTGTCAATCTATTTGTTGTTAACATTGCTGGTCGACATAGGATCTTTTCAATGGAAGCTTATTGACAGAATTCTCACTCTTCGGCTGTTGCTTTTTGGAAACGGTAGATTCTCTACAAGTGATTTTTCACAATATCGTTATTCTGTGTAATAGCAGAATTATTATTCCAATAATATTATTATTCCATCGGCTGGAGCAAGTGACGAAGTCGGTAAGATACTCGACCGCGGATCAGTATGTGCGGAGTTCAAATCCCGGGCTCGCCCGTCACTGACATCGCTTTCGAGTGAGAAAACTAACGTTAACCTTAGCTTTATACAGTCCAAAGTTACAAACTTAATTATTATCTCAAGACTCCAATATCTCATTAATTTTGTTAAACGACAACCTCAGAATCTATTGTGTATACACTTCTAAAGACTTAACTCTCCTCAAAATGGTTACGGCTTTCCCTCTCTAACATCGCTGATCTCTATAAAAGTTGAACAATAACTTTCTTAAACTTTTATACATATAGGTAACTTCCAATTTCAATTAGGACCTGCAATGCAATTTAAAGCAGTGACACTGGTTTACCTAGTCTCAAGACTTCATCTTAGTACTTCTGTAGAGAACAAAAAGTTTGTAAGAAATTAGATTCTAAAATTAACGAGTAGTATGACTTCTTAAATCGTCAATAAAACAAGTAGCTACAAGTCTATAAGTGGTTGATAAAAAGAAGCTATATTATATATATATAAATATATATATATATATATATATATATATATATATATTTGTACATATATAGGCCTAAATATGTATAAAGAAGCACACGTACAAGAGATAATGCTTTCATAGAGGCAGCTCAGAATTACTCTTTGATCTGATTAGTTGACAATGAGCAGACACATTTTCAAATGTATCCAACAATGAAGTAGGCCTACAGGTGAGTCGAAGTAGACGACCCGTTTAACCTATATATGTATGTATATATATATATATATATATATATATATATATACATATATATATATATATATAAATATATATATACTTATACACTACATAATTATATATACCGTATATTCATTTATACATTAATATATATATATATATACTTGTATATAGGTACAGAATATATACATATGCAGCCTATATACATGTATATACATATACATATATATATATATATATATATATATATATATACATTTCCTATTTGTATATAAATATATATAGATAGATATTCATTATATATGATATATATTATATATGATATATGTATTATATATATATATATATATATTAGATACATATATTTATATATATATACATATTTATATATATAGACATGTATATATATATATATATATATATATATATATATATATATATATATACTGTGCCGTCATATATCACAGTTCATATTCCAAGGTGACAAAATAAGGCGAGGTCAAAACTTACAGCAACTAAACAGTAATAAATAATCAAAATGTCGCAAAATCATCGTTATGAATTACTCAATATATCGATTTCAGCTTACAAAATATTATTCCGCTATGATAGTACAATATCATATACTGAATATTTATAGTCCGGTTCAAAACTCTAGGGTTATGTGAGATACATCTGAAACAGAACATACCACAACTAAAAGTAGTTATATACGCAAAAAAAGAAGCTAACAAATGAATGGATCGAATCGAAACCTACATGTAGATTACTAGCCGTTCAATCTATTAGAGTCTTCGCAGAGGCGGAAGAAGATTAATTATATACAGGTTGATTTTAAAGCTAGAAACTCTCGGAAAATTGACCTTGCATGCAAAATATATCAGCCAATAATATTATATATCGGGCAATGCAGATTGAATACTGATTAAAATGCACTAATTGAACTCTGAACAATCAAATAAAGATTTTGCCAAATACAGAGAATTTACGGGAATATGTTTGAGTTCATTGTATTATAATAGGCAAATTTTAAAATTGAAATTTCTAGAGACAAGTGATAATAGTGAGAATTACACTTAGTCTATGAATGAGAATTACATAATATTACCTTCTACTTATATATTGTTATCTTCTACTTATATATTATTAACTTTTTCTTACATTATGTTACCTTCTACTTAATTATTATTACATTCTACTACTACTAACACTACTATACTTATCTCTATATATTATATTTATATATTTATATTTATACGTATCTATATATATACATATATATATATATATATATATATATATATATATATATATATATATATATATATATTATATTTATATTATATTGCGTCTATTTATATTAGGAAAAGGTAGTGGGAACTGCACGTACTTGTCTGTATGCAAAGTAATGATGTTTAGAAGAGCAATACGATTTTCTAAAATGATTTTTTAATGTATTAAACTTAGTGCATTTTTAGGAAGATAAAGGCATTTTATAGCCATCCATAACAAAGTGATAAAGGATATGTAATGGTTTCGGATTGCCAATGACGATTATAACTACTAAAATATTAGCCTACTTTTGTAATTTATGTCGACTCATTCTTCATAATCTAAAGAAGGCCATGGGCTTATTCATGAAATATCATATAGCATGACAGACCGATTCTTCATTAACAAAAGACATGGAGTTCAACACTGCAAAGTATGACATTCTTATTATTTGGCATTTTATACCTGTTACGAATGCCAGCGTAACAATATTTACAGTTTGAAGCAGGGTTTCATGCTTTCATGGTCGATTTATTTGTTTAAATTTAAAAATTGATGACTTACGCATTTATTGCACACCAATGGCGACAGTTTTATTGAATGCCGATGTCACCTCATCTAAAACTTGTAGTTAGTGCATTAACATGAATCTCGCTTAAAAGGGGCATGAAAACAGTTTGTACTTAAATTGAACTCATTGACCTTCAGTAATCTCTCAATGTGAATTAAACCAAAATTAACCCAGAAAATCTAGTAGCAACACATCTACATCAGCAGAAAAATGAGTAATTACTCTCTTGACAAATGAGTACACAATTAACAGCAGTGGGCTGAATATAATGGGTTCGGTCTTCTACGATCAAAGACTCATCGTAAGAGTGCCGAAAGAGTAGACTAAGGTGACGACTTAGGAAGAGATTGGAAACCACCTCGAAAGCTGCATTTCTTGGTCTCAATGAGCGGGTTAGTTACGAGTATAAATGTGTGTTCTTTACTTTCAATTTGGCAGAACGCGAGAGAGAGAGAGAGAGAGAGAAAGAGAAAGAGGACAAAGAAAGAGAGAGAAAGAGAAAGAGAGAGATATTGGAAGAGACAGCAATAAATTGCCTAGAGTATACATTCACGTATTTGTAAATTCTGTAAACAGTTGACAGCCAATATAACGTAGTTTTTGACGGCAATCAGCTTGTACAAAAACCCGGCTAGATACCAGATGATCCACAAAGAGCATTAGTCGCTTACAATACAATACCTGCATTCATATAAACTGCTATGACTGCTAAATACTAACATCGTCGTCAATAATCGTCACCTCAGGAAGAAATCAGCCTTAAGTAGCCTAGTCCTCTTACGACTCTACCTGAGTAGCATGACATGAGTTAACAAGACAGTAGGAGAGTATTTACTAATGCGTATGACACGTGTATTCTATTGAAAATAGAGTTCATCCATAATCAGTTAATTCCTTACATCGAGCGAATTCGATAATGATATATCGATCTATTTATAACTTGAGGAGTTGCTTATCATATAGTACGATATGAAGCGCTTTGAAACTTGACGTTTTAAAGATTAGTTTAGCGCTAAAAATTTATAGAATAATCAGACGTTAGTGCCTAATATGAATTAAAGAATAGAATGTTTGGTGGATGCACTAATTGCTTTATACTTGTTATAATTATTCTACATTTGTGAACTATCATAATAAATACCTCACATATATGATTGTAATGGCGATATTTTATATATACGTGTAGTGGAGAAAATTGTATGCACAATTTCAAAATGAATGCTTCAGAATGTATAGTGATTAATGTAGCTATTGTTGAAGGTAATTAAATGGAAATAAATCTTTTTATACGTTATGGATATCTCTTGTTCTACTTAAAATTAGTATTTAAAATCATTTATCCAGCCGTTAATTCCACGAATGGATGTTTCCATGAATTGACCGAAATTAGTCTTCTATGATAAATATTTGAACACTGTGTTTTTTTTTTTTTTTTCCCATATATGTTACAATTAAGTCGTAAGGATTGAACCGATGTTTTTGAAATTTGCAGTACTTGACTAGCAGACAATTCTACCGAACATGGAGTAATTTCCTTTGAATATCATTAATAGCGTTACAGTTATTGGTTTCCAATAGGAGTAGGGTCATATACGACATTTCCAGTACGAGATTACGGGCGTGTTGCATGCAGCGTAAAAATCTCTCTATAAAAATAATAGAGAACATGTAACATAAAATTTCTGATAATGGTATTTTGAAGAGCAACAATTTCTTTTCAAAACGACGTGAAATGCGTGCTGATATGTTCTTAATTGACAAAGTTATTGGCTTTTATTCGTGTTGGCTTCTATTTTTATAGACATAATTTTACGCTGCAGGTACCAAGCCCGTAATCTGTACTGGATATATCTTATCTTACCCAACTCATATTCGCAAACCTATAACCTTCATGATACTAAAGATATTCTAACTAACTGTTTCTGTGTCTGGTAGAATTGGGGACCAACACTGTAAATCTTAAAAACATCGGTCAACTCCTTACGATTTTATTGCAAAGATAGTATGGGGTATCAGTTATAGAAAACACAATGTAGATTTATATATAGGCTCTGAATTATTGTTAAATTATAATAGAAATTCAACAGGGTATGCATACTATGAAAACCAGTCATTTGTAATAACTTCTACTCTCTAAAGGCGCAGAACTTCGTCGAAGGCACATAATTGAATTCTCACAATTTCACGTAATGGGTAAGCCATTCGTCTGAAGTACTATACATGTATATCTTGCTTTAACTTTAGACAGAGAAAGGAAAATTGCTTCAGTTGTTAAATTTAGCGAAATAGCACAATAAGGCGTGCATATGGTTTGCCATAGAGTCGGCAATCCATCATCATCATCATTCTCCTGACTTTCCCTTTAATTCCAGTATAATCAGGGTCTGGATTACAAAACTGTGTAGCAGTTTCTTGAGCCAAAGCACATACTGCTCTTTTTGACGTTGGTTTGGTTCTTAGTGCTTTGTGGCCATACGACCAGTGGTGCAGTCAACTGTTGATCTAATATTCAGCAATCCGTACACATTACTAGTACACATCATTACTAAAATTAGACATAACTATTAATCTTGGTAATTTTAGAACATTTTCGGCTACCGACACGAACAAATACGTGAAAAGTGACATTTCTAATTTATCATACAAGAATTCACAATTTCTTACAAACTCAGTTTCGATACGCGAACTCTTGCTAAAAGAAATGGCAACTGATGTGAAGGTTCTGTAAAAACGGAAAGGAATGAGAAAATACCATCTGGCAAAGTTTATCTTGGCGACTTTTATTGAAAATGTGTACAAATAATATCAAAATATTCACCATTTTCTGCAAACATCAAAACAAATGTAACACACATGTATAACTTTGTAATAATCGGTTACTTTTACAACTCTAATATGTATTTGGATAAGAGAGATGGCCATAATAACAAAAATTGCCAGATTAATTAGAATTAGAAGACTAAGAATTAGTAAGAGGACAATTTAATATATTGAATATGCATTCTGAAGTTAGTTTTACCAGAATTTCAATAAAAAAGGGACTGTCTACGTTACCCGTCTTCCTTTATATTGCCTACTTTAGTTGATGCGGTTAGGTTGGCCCAAAATAGGGCGAAAGTAATAGATAAAGCTATCAAATTTGCGCTTCTTCTCCCCTGCATAAGTAACAAAGTCTGATAAAATGTTTATGTTTAGCGAGCCCAGGATCTGAAGCCCTCTCATACTGATCCGCAGACTAATATATTACCTTCATCGTCAAGGGCCCTAGCCACTCTTATTCAAGAGGCGCTAGAGCGCTGAAGCGCGAGATTTATTCAAAAATTGAAATGTTTTAAAAATAAAAATTCAACATTAGTGACAATGATTGATTGATATGTACAGATGGCCTATCCATAGAAAATAGGAAGTCAGGACGAGATGCTACTCCGATAAGGCGTTTCGGGAAGGAGGTCGACGAATTTGGAAATGCCACGACAATTCACGGACTTCGTTACGTAACCCCAAGTTATGGGCACTATTGGGTACGGAGGTCAGTTAATTATAGAAATTATTTTGGTAAGTGTTAAGATTTGCTTCAATAGAGGAGGCTCTTTGAAGGTTGGAGCTTAATAGAAAGTAATTTTATTGTTCTGTATTATAAGGTAGTGGTTGTAATTAACCGTTTCATTAATATCAGCATTCATCAGTTTCAACGGCACTATGTATCGTGTTACATTACGGACATTGCGTTTATTATATTAAATTTAAATTTTATTTATATTGTGATTTTGCAGGATCATATGGCTATTGTTGACCTTGGCAGCTAGTGCACTTTTTCTATACTTATTTGGTAACAAAATTCAGCACTACAAATCATATCCGAAGAACATAAATCTAGAAGTCAATTACACCAAGACTCTGCCGTTCCCAGCCGTTACCATCTGTAATCTGAATTCTCAAAGGTGTGTACTAAGTTATGAATTCATTCTGTAAAAAGTGGCAACAGTCTAGCTTTAGGTGACAGCTTCATTCACTGCAGTTAATCTCGAATATGGCGATTTATCAGAGATTTATTATCACACACAGATAAACGAGAAGAGGTTCTAGATGCTGATACATTTACTTTTTAACAACAGTTTTAGATGATTCCCGTTAAATCTAAATCAAATTTTGCAATTTGTTATAATGATAATAGCAGAATGGACCCTTCATGAGAGTCTCTCTCTCTCTCTCTCTCTTAGCGCCCTGCCTACTGGCAGGTCCATGGTATATGACGCCTCCATTATTCTCTGTCATCCGCTTTCCTATTCACGTCTACATGCTAGTGGATCTTTAAATAATCAATAACATTCCTTTTGATATAGGCCCTACCATTATTTTGGGGGGATTCTGTTTATGACGAGGTGGGCCACCTGTGCCTTCCTAAGCTTCGACTAACATATGTTGGGCAGGGGCGTCATGAGAGTATACGTATGTGTCAAATTAAATAAACTTTTTGTATTAGTATATAAACATAACTAAACATATTTTAAACTGTTAGTTACGTTTGCAACATATTACATGTTTTTAGGTTAACCTCTTTACAGGAGAACGGGCTATACGATATTATCGTTAACGATGCGGAAATTGAAGATCAGACCAAAGAATCGTGTCAGTATTCTCACAATTCTCTCCAGAGTTATTGTAAAATAGCTGGTCCAAGGCTATTGTATTCCTCACCATCTTCACTCGCGCTCTACATTACGTGCTGTATCTACAAGTTTAAGCTATCCATTTAGAAGCATATTTTGCTTTAATCTAGGGCCTAACTGTAAATACAGATTAGTAAAATATTGTCTTTATATAAGGTTTCGGTTGCCTGACTCAGTAACTCGTAGCATCATCTTAGTAGTAATTAGTAGTAATTCGTAGCATCATCTCAGAAGAAAATACACGTATGCATTTTAGCAACTGTGTGAGGCAATGTAGCGTATGTAGTATTATTGGCTAGAATAATTTTAGATAAATCGTAAGTCCGCTGTTAATTTATTTTAAATATGTATTTTTAAATTTTTTTAATTTTTGAATAAATCTTGCTCTTCATCGCTTTAACACTTTTTGAATAAATTTGGCTGGGGCCAGTGACGATATCGGTAAGGTATCCGTTTGCGGATCAGTAGGAGCGAGGTCCAAATAATGAGAACGTCCGTCACTGGTATCGCTTTCAAGAAATGCAACTGACGTTAACATCGGCTTTGAGATTTTTGTCAACTACTATAATAAATGAACTGTTAAACCTCATCGGTAACTTATTGATCTTTTTAGGTGAAAAGTTTCAATTCTATGAGGACATCAAGTCTATTCCGTCCGAGTTTGATTCGCAGTCCATCACAATTCGATATACCACAAGACAAGTTTGTCGCGAATTATGTTCTTTTCAGTACAGCGAAATGTGTAGTGGATTCCTATTCGATAGAGCCAGCAATCTATGTGTTCTCACTCCTTACAGTGGTGAATGGGTGATAGTAACGAATAACACTGCATCAAATCAACGGGTGGAATTCTACAGAAGAGCTCGATGTTTAGGTTCTGTAATTCATTTAAAGTATCTGTGCAAATATTAATCCTCAAATAGAATTTGTAATCATAAGAAATATGGAATTTTAAAATAAAATTCAATGATGATTTAAACATTGGTCCCAAAATCCTGTAAAAAGTCTAGCGTTATTAAATTGTTGTTGGTATATTAATACTCCTGGTAAATTCTTTTGTACGATGGTTTTAGAAATTATCTAGAACTAGATAGTTTCTTTGTAATTAAATATTTATAGAGGAGCTAATTATAAATTAAACATTGACATCTTCATTACCACCACCCGATGTCATGATTATAAACATCAAAAAAATAATATAAATTATTATTATTATTATAATTTTTTTTTTTTTTTTTTTTTTAATGCCCTGGGCTGTAAAGGTCCCTGGGCTAAAAAATAAGATAAAAGAGACTTTATTTAATGAAAAGTTTTTAAAAAGCGATTAAAATAATTCCTCTGCACTCTGGGAAGCCGCTTTAGCCAAAGTGCCACTGAAGCAAACTGCATTGAATCGCTGGAGAGCAATAGACAGATTATTATTATTATTATTATTATTATATTTAAATAATAAAATTTAAATACAATAAATTTTATTTTTTATTTTATTTTTATTTGTTTTTAAATTAATTTTTAGTTATATTATTTAGTTTGATTCTAATTAAGAGGTGATTAGAGGAAAAAACAGATTTAGATTTGTCAAAAAATATTATAGTAATCTTCTTATGCAGAGAAAACGAATTTCTTAATCTTAGCAGCGTATCTGATATTAATACATTGTTTTATTAGTTAGTAACCAATGCGTATACCCTTCGCTGCAGTATAGTTTCTGTGCTAAATTTAGTATTTCAATTGTTAAGCTTTTGATCATATTCGGCTTTCGAATTGCGCATACTATAACTGTTTCATGTGTAAAAATAATATATAAGGAACCTGGATATTCTAATGTCCATTAAAAACTTATCGCTTGCTTTTAAAGCCACATAGAAATATATCACTGCAATGATTCTGTTTAATCTCCTCAACTTACTTAGTTACTGCTTAATGAATGATTTTATTAATTTGCAGGTCCGAGGCAGTTTTACTGTGATTTTGAGATTGACGATTGTCCAATGGTACCAGAGCTTCGGACAACAGAAAGTCAGGACTTATGGGAATTATCTACCGCAATAAATGCTTCAATACCTGCAGATAACACATTGAATCTTGGTTAGTGCGTAGGCCTATTCATTTGCAATACGAATCTTATTTATACATTAACGAATTAGAAATTTCCCACTGCTAGGTATGAATAGTTAAAATAGTCCATCCGATTTGATGGATATTTATTTCAAAGCACTACACGTTTTTTTACAAAATAACTCAACAATAGACAATAAACTAGGACAATAAACAATGGTTTATGGCTTTCTAAGAAGCCCTTAAGCATCGAACAGGACACCAAGATAATATATTCTCGGATATATGCTTGATACTCATAAAGATAAAGAATTACCCCGATAGGCCTTAACGTTAATATTAATCTGTTGTCTTTTTATAATGCTATTTTTAATAAAACTCATCAGTTACTTCTTCATCATTATCTCTTGATGTTTATTTTCTCAGTTTTTTACAGTGAAGCAGTTGCCAAACTCTGTATCTCTCTATCCTCCGACTCCCTGAGCGTCGACAACAAAATTCCTGTAAACATGCCTGATCAACCTTTCTCATGCCTGTTCTAGTAACTGTTTTGAACCTGTCATACTGAAAGAAATGCGCAGTTTTATTCTCCATTCCATCTACATAGGCCTATCTTTCTGTCTTGAGGTCCTTCTTAGAAGATAACTGAAATCCTGTATTGATGATCTAGTTTCTTCCATCGCACCTACTTCTCACTTTCTGAAGGAGTCTTCCCAACCCCCTTCAAATATGCTGCTGTCTCTTCTTTGCTAAAATGCTTTCTCTACTGAAAGGATTATTTCTCCAGTTACCATTTTATCACCTATCTTATCTTCGTCTCTAACCTCGTTCATGCAGTCATCTTGATTCTTTCCCTTCCCGCTCTCATTAATTATCAATCTGCCTATAGAAAGCTCCATTCTACTGTATTTGCTCTTTATTGTGTCTATAAAAATCTTAGTTTGGCCATACGTAGTAAACAGATATCTGTCTTGGTTATTCTAGCTCTCTCTGCGATTTCGACCCAATAAACCAGGCATTCTAGATAATAAATAGGCTAAAATTTCTCTTTTCTGAATTTCTGAATTTGCCTTTTCTCACGTCATATCTCTCATGTCGTACATATTCTGTCGTAAGTGGTCGCTCTCACACGTCCATTGCTCTTTTCTTCATACATTACCCCACTTGCGTAGCTGCTTGATGATGCTTCCATAAATACTCAATTCTATACAGAACTCACACAGCTACATATTTTCATTCCTAATCATGACTAACACTTGAAAAATAATTCATCTCTTATTTCTCTAGACCAGGTATATTCATACCTTTCTTCTAATCGTCTAGCTGCCAATTCACCCAAAACTGACTTTCTTTTAATTGGCAACCTTCCGCAGAGAAGTAAAATTATTAATAACTTTATTCATTTTTAAAATCGCGTTCTTTCACCTTCTAGATCCGTCAACAACCTTGTAGTCTTAGTTGACGAAAACTTTAATTTTTACATCTCATATCTCTTCTGCTTAGACTTATATTCAGTTCCGGATATCTACATAATTATATAATTACGGCTACTTGTAAGCAGATGTAACCGGATGGTCAGTACTAAAGAGGAAGTGGAATAGGAAAACTAACGGATCACACCCATAGAAGGTAAAAAGAGACATAAATAACATCCACCCTATTAGAGACATTCCAAGAGCGCTGGAAATACTCATGCATGAAATATGCGTATAGGTTAAGCAGAATTAAACATCAATTAAAAACAATAACGGTATCTCCCTCTTAGTGCACTGCCTACTGGCAGGTCCATGATTTTATCTCATCCACTCTTCTCTGTTTTCCGCATTCCTCTTCGTGTCCACTTAATATAATTAGAAATGTGGTCACGAATTGGCCTAAAATGGCGGTAAATAATACTGCTTCCAAAGTGTATTTTCACCTCAGCTATGAATCATGTTATAGGTTACATTATGAGTATTTATTTCATTCGATAGATTACGGAAGCTTCATGCAGATGCCAGTAAGCTCCCTTCTACCCGCAAGAAAGGCCAGATTTCAGACTGACTACATAAATACCTCGGGATTATGTTTAGAGTTCTTTTACTATGTACAAGCAACTGATGATCAGCCCATTATTAGCGTAGTATTGATTTCGGAGGAGAATGAAGAAGTTGAAATTAGAGACAGTGCTCAAATACCTCTACCTGGCTGGAGTCACTTTCTGACTAACCTGGACCAGTTTTCACCAACCAATAAGATTAACCGAATAGCCATTCAAGGAACCCGAGCTCTCAGAGGATCCAATGGATTGGCTGTGGATGACGTCATGCTGCAGGAATGTTGGAAGTTCTGTTAGTAAATTTTGTTTATCGGTAAACCTTCATATATGTCTTGAATCAGTTTAACTTTTTTTTCTTCGAGAATAGAGCGTAAGATTTATAATCGACGGAGATACATTAAACGGTTTTAGGCAGTCTCAAATTTATTGACACAGGTGATTAATTTTAGAATCAAGGCATTACATAATTTAACGTAGCAACAATAAAATTGCAACAGTCGTTAATAAAGATATCGAGCACCATTGAGACCAATCTAAGCCCGTTCCCAAACCGAATATCCAAAAACGGTGCAAATTCCAAAATCCAGAAAATCAGTCCAAAGATAAAGGGACTGAAAGAAAATGAGGCTAAGTGAGAAGCTACGCTGAAGTAAGATATATTCTCTTATCAAAAAGGTATTTTCTCGACTACATGATTTTATTTGGATGTATATGAAGACTTCCACCATTGCAAATAATAGAATGAAAAAGTCACAACAAAAATTTTTACTTTTTATAAATCCAATAGTTAAATAAAAGTTCCACTTATATTTGTTATAAAATGGAAATTATTCCAGGCATTATACTAATTCCCGACAAGGTAGTGTTGAAGTGTCATTGGTTGATGAGTGTTACCTCCGTTTAAATTAACTAAATAGCTAAGTACACACGCACACACGCACACACAATTTAAAATTTAGTATATATGCATATAAATATATATATATATATACATATATAGACTGCACATATATATACATATATATATACATATATATATATACATATATATATATATATATATATATATATACAAATATATATATATATACAGGGTGAGTAAAAAAATATTACACCTCCGAAAAGTTTGAATATCTCAGGCTATTGTTATTATTTTCCAATATTATATAATATTTAGGTAATATTTTCGATGACCTTATCAGTATAATGTGTGCTTAAGCGTTAATGGAGCAATATCGAAATGTGAAAATTACACAAAGTATTTGATATTACAACAGCTGCTGAAGTAGAGTGTAAGACAACTGCTGTAGGAAGCGGCTACAGAGGTACCACTAATAAATCAATATTATTCGAGGATTGCACTCCCTGGTTCAAGATAAACAATGATATCGTAGGAAAACTTCCCACAATTGACACGTTAAGTATTCAAAACCATTGCATAAACATTATGGGTGGTAAACCATGGCCAACTCCTTCCTGCCTCGTGGCCAACAATTTGGGAAGATTTGATCTACGAGCTTGTGATATACCTTACTGTGGTGAGTTTTGATTTGTTCTTTCAGTTTAGTCTATTCTATGTCTAATTGCTGTGCTATATATATAGATCTATATATATATATAATATATATATATAATATAAATATAATATATATATTATATATTATATATATCTAGAGGCCTAAACATATATATATATATATATATATATATATATATATATATATATATATATATAGAGGCCTAAACATATATATATATATATATATATACATATTTACGTATATAATATATATATATATATATATATATGTATATATATATATATCAGTATACATTTATCGCACTACTTTTGACCGTCCACTGCCAGCCCTTCTTTGAAACAATAAACTTCCTCTTTTTTTGAAGGGCTTTTTGAGCTTGTGATTGTAATATGTTTATGCTGTTGTTTATGTTCTGTTGTAACCTTCTTCTATACTTGTTTAGTTGCTAGGTATGAATGTTCGTATATAATATATTTGTGACAATATAGAAATAATTTATAAATAATAAATATAAATAATATTAATATTAATTTTAAAATATAATATCTATAAATATTAATTAGTGGTAAAAATTCAACATAAAGATCTAAATTAGGCATAGAAATGATCACAGATTTTGGTACTTTAAACTTTTTCATGAATATAATATTGAATTCGTGGAATTATACGCAATTGACGAATAAATTTATTACTTTTGTCTCTAATAGCTTGCAGAAGACCTAACGCCTTCAAGTGTTCTAGCGGCTTATGTCTGCCACCAACATTCTTATGCAACGGTAAAATTGAGTGTCCTGATGGAGACGATGAGGGAGCAGCTTGCGGTATCAATCAATCAACCAACTAATCAGTCAAGCAATAAATCAATCAATCATTCAACCAACCATCCAACCAATCCAACAATCTATCAGTCAATCAATCAAGCAATCAAATTGAATTTGTATATTCGATACTTCTATGGGACTCTCTCTTAGTGCACTGCCTACTGGCAGGTCCATGGTACATAACGCCTCCACTCTTCTCTGTCTTCCGAGTTCTTCTTCATTTCCACATATGAGTGGGTCTTTAAATCGTCTAACATACCTAATCTCGGCCTGCCCCTGCCTCTTTTTCCTTCCATTCTACCTTCTATGACCTCTTTTAATAGACCTGCCACCCTTAGAATGTGTCCTATCCATCTCTTCTTCCTATTTCTTAATACATTTATATATTTATCCCATAGTAATCTATGGGACTACTATGGGATACTAAAGGAGATAAGTTCTTCTGGCCGAAGCCACAAACTCTTTTTGAAGATGACTAGAGCTCTTGCTACAGTGATTATTAAAATACAAAAATTCTCCAGTCCTGAGGTATATATATATATATATATATATATATATATATATATATATATAAGAGTAAGACCATCTCAAGAGTATTCTTCCTACTTAACTCATATTTGCACGTAACAGCACTAATCATATCTTTAGGGCCCCTTCTCTCCTACGAACACCATGAAAACGTTGTGCAGTTCAAATATTTTTCTAATATTTTCAATAACTTTAACGTCTTTCAATATTTAAACATTCGTTTTGTTTTACTTTCACGTTGATCAATTTAACTCGGATTGTATTTTGCAAAAAAGTTTGCTTTTTGATAATTAATCTGTAGATTTGAAAAGGAGTATTACTTGCGACTTCGATGAAGAGTTTCTCTGTGGATACACAAGCACATCTGTAAGGGAAGCGATGTGGATGAGACATGTTGACTTGGACAACACACTTTCACCAATACCACAATATAGCCAGGAAGGTGAATTGTCCGCTATATAATAAAACAATTACATTATAAAATAACTACCAAACTTTTTACTAGAGGAGGAGTTCAAAAAAGACGATCGACTGACAATATTTTGTGGCTTGAGACATAGGTTAATTAAGCCTTTTGCCCATTAAAACAATGAATAAA
Organism: Enchytraeus crypticus; assembly: GCA_905160935.1. Lineage (NCBI taxonomy): Eukaryota > Metazoa > Annelida > Clitellata > Enchytraeida > Enchytraeidae > Enchytraeus > Enchytraeus crypticus. The sequence continues at coordinate 2,614,637 of CAJHZI010000414.1, read as the reverse complement.
ACGTTATACTGCCTATACTTATTCCTACCGTCGTTAGATTGCAATCCTTAAGAATTCAAAAATATAATTGTACTTAATAAAATTTATTAAACTGTGTCACTTTGTCAGAAAAATTATAGAAATCAATGAATATATATGTGAAATATTGTTTTACCTAAACAAAATCGTATAGCTTTTTTCTATTAGGCAATTCAATGGTTATAAGTTCATCAGTCGGTTTATCTGGAGATATTATTCGTCTAACTTCCCCAGTGGAATCATTCCATCAGTCCACCGTGGTTCAATTTGTCTACTATCTGCCGAGAAACTTGACAGATCCCGGAGCTTCGCTTCAAGTCCTGGTACGTCATCGTATTTAAATGAACATAATATCTTTTATAAGAAGTGAATTAAGTGTCAAAAAATAGTATTGCACGAACAGAAATCCATTTTAATTAAAAATAACAGTCTTTTTTAATTACTAAACAAACTGGGAATATCTAAGGTTGTAAAAAATTATGTTGCCCTAACTCCAAAATGAAGCAAAATCAAAGTGTTTTTTACTGCATCAGAGCAGGTTTCTGGAAATTTATCTAATAGGAATAGATTTTTCCAAGTAGCTAATTAGCTCTTAGATAGTAGGGTCTGGAAGAGAATAACAATATCAAATTTTGATAAAATTACATACAACAATTTTCAAAGAGCGCTAAGATTCAACATGCTTAAAGAATACTGTATTTGCTAACATTTTTTTAATTGATGGCGGAATGGATAACATTCTGCTTGAGAAGCTGGAGGCTATCGGTTCGACACTGCCCGTCTCTAACAGTATTTTCTCAAATTAATCGGCTGATAAAAATACCGTAATTCTGTAATGTTTTTACAATTTATCTACGCTCTAAAGAGATTCATGCAAAATCGAAATTCTATCGATCTAATATGTCTTTCAGATTCTTGATACTTTCCGACGAATGATATCTCAACGGACTTTGTCATCGACCTGGGACAGTGACCTGGGTGTGGGTGTCTGGAAGTCTGAGGCAGTCTGTCTGCCTAATGGAACATATTCTCTTCAATTTGTCGCTACCCACGGTCAACCCTATCTCACGGATATCGCTATAGCCGATATAACGGTGGTACATGACCAGAAATGCTCTGTCGAGCCTCGGCGATCAGAGGGTATAGTTGTAGAAGATATATTTGTAGCTGTCTTGTCATTTCTCTCTAAAGTGTCCTGCCCACTGGCAGGTCCATGTAATGTAAAGTTTGGTTTTGTAGTAGCAGAGGTTAACCAAATAAAACTACATTTATAAAAAGGTAAACATGCATTATAGTGAAATGGTCAACTTCGTTAATATCTATCACTGTTAGTACCATTTGTTAAGCAGTTAGACAATTTAGACCATTTTATATGTAACACGTCCTGTGAATATCCGAGAGTTTACTATCATATCAGCGCGGCTAGTAATCGAACCCACGAGAGTTCAATTAACCTCAGAATCTGTCAATTAAAACTACATGACGTTGCCTGAAGCCCTTAACCACTACACTAAATTATAGGGTGTCGCATAAGTTCGTATACCGTTTTCAAATTGCAGTAATTCGGCTAGTAAAGGTCGCATGTTCATAAAATTTCGTAGTCGTGTATAATAGATGTGAATTAGATGTTGGTGCAAGTTTATTTTCATTAGACCTGGAAATGACGTCACACGGCGCTGTCGCGCAATGTGACCCATTTTCTGACTGGCGCAGCTAGAGACACGCTGTGGCTGCATGCAGCGCGTGCCTGGAAATTACCTGATGTTGTCGTCCAGGACCGCAGTCAAGGCTAATCAACGTGTCAATGTTATTGTTCGATGAGGCCGCGTATAATTTATAATATGGATAAAATTAAAATAATACAATTACGTGCACAGGCAGTAGTATTGGCTAAAGAAGGATATTCGCATAAATGTATTGCACAAAAGTTAAATCGGAGTAAGTGTTGGGTTACGAAGTGGGTAGGTCGAAGCAAATTTGACGAAAAACTAGTGGATATGAAACGTAGTGGACGTCCGAAGATACTGTCTAATACAGCCAAGCGTCTCATCCAATCCGCAAAATACAGACGTGGACAGAGTTTGCGCCGTATTTCAAATCAACTGAAAATTCGTAATGAACGTGCTTCTAAGGACACAATTCGCAGATACATGGTTAATGACCTGAAGTGGAAGAACTGGCGTCGCAAAAAAATTCCACTGTTGACTGATGCTCACAAGGTGAAACGTATTAAGTTTGCGCGTGATCATCGTAATTGGACTGTTCAGGATTGGTCAAATGTTCTGTTTACTGACGAGTCACCCTTCAAAGTGTTTTACATACCCAATCCCAAGAACGACACTGTGTGGGGATCACAGGAGAGTAATGTTCCTCCCGCTGCTCAAATGAAGTTCAGTCCCTCGGTTATGGTTTGGGGCGGAATGACTGCACACGGATTAACGAGTCTGCACTTCATTCCGAACGGTACACGACTTAACTCGGATTATTACATTGTAAACATACTGGATAAACTCGTCAAGCCAGCGTTTCAAAGAATCGTAACCGGCGGCAACGTTACTCGAGTAAAGCTGTTCAATGACAATGACCTTGGCATCTTTCAACAGGATGGTGCAAGATGTCATACATCAGCCAAAACAACAAGATGGTTGGAAGACAACATTCCATCGTACATTAAGCCGAAGGACTGGCCACCGAACTCTCCAGACCTTTCTCCTATCGAGAACCTGTGGAGTATTCTGTCGTTTAGTGTCTACCGCGATCCAGAGCCCACGAATGTTGTGCAGCTGAAACGTCGTCTACAACAAGCTTGGAGATCAGTGAAAGTGGAAATACTTCAGACATTAATCAAATCTATGCCGGATAGAATACTCGCTGTCATTAAGCAAAAAGGAAATACTATAAAATATTAGTTTTTGCGAAAATGTGACGTCATTCAGAAAAATTTCAGTTTCTACTTAATTACTTGTACGATTACAAATTAAATTGTACCCATATATTTTATTTATCGTGTCTACATACTGTCCAAATTTGGTTTAAAACGGTTAAGTAGTTCCAGAGTTAATGCAATTTGAAAACGGTATACGAACTTATGCGACACCCTATATTACTTCATCGTTACTTACAAAGTAATCAAGAAGCGTGAACATTTATCTATTTAGATTTCCATACCAAATTATTCTTTCTAATACACATAATTTAGTGTCATAATTCACTTAATTCGTTCCTTAAAAATATAGGCACAGCTATCGTATAAAATTCTTTATGACTTGGTAGAAGAGAAAATAAAATTCAATCGATAGATTTTTCCATCTAAATAGTTTTATAAATTGGCTAAACTAGTTGGAAAACTTAAAAAATCAAAACACACTAGCTGATAACAATATCACTCCTGGAAAAATTGTTTTTTATGGAAAAATATAAGCATGATTATATTCCCTCACAAAAATTCTCACCACTGACCTCTTAGCCAGAGTTGAAACTAACAATAGGTTAATCTCTGCCCTATAAAAGTCATTCGATAAGCATTGTATCCTAAATTTTATAAAATTTTGAAAAAACCATTCTATATTAGATAAATTGTTTGAATGTTTGTATTGATTTTAGGTGCTGGGGCCTCAGTGAATTGTACATTTAAGAACAATGTTTGCGGATATTCAATTGAGAAATCGAGTAACTTTCTAACATATGGCTTCAACTACAAACAACCCGAAACTGGTTAGTTAATAAACTGCTTAGTTATTCAAATGGTTAATTTATAAACTGATTAGTAAATAAATTTGTTTGTTACGCCAATGACATGTGTTTATGGTATTACTCTCTTGGGCATCTGATAGTTTTAAATTAGCCTATTATATGCTCCTCTTCATGAGTTTTGTGCGTAGATTTAGTAGATATTGTCAAATGCAAAATATTATTATATTGAACGAGCACCATTATATATAGGGTGTGTATTTGTAAAGCAGTAGTGGCATGTTATAAATTAAGCGCTCGCCCATCTATGATGTGCTTTCAGGAATGGTATCTGATAGCGTACTAGAGCAAAGCTTTAGTTGTTTCTTTTATAAAGATCCCAATATTTTATAAAATGGCGGCTTTAGGACTCTGAGTAACAGGTACTCAGAGTCTACATGTAGACATATATATATATATATATATATATATATATATATATATATATATATATATATATATATATATATATATATGTATACCTACAAGTACATATAGGCTTATTGTTCTAATCTAGGGTTTTTATATCAAGAATTTGAAGTATTTTGAGACAGTTTCTCATCAATACCATGTTAACTCCAAGATGTCGCTGATCAGTCGCATTGTACAGTTTTATCAAATAAATTATCATAATTTAATAGAGCTGTTTTCCAAACGTTCATTTCGTAGGAAAATGTTTCAATTTCAGAGCAGTAATAAAATCTGTTTCCTATTAAAATTTCGATATCGTCGTTTTCCAAGATTTTACTAGACTTTCCATTAACAGTTAGTTTCAACTTCATAAAGCTTATTACATAATAGAATAATGCAGCTTTCTCAATATGAACAGTAAGCTATTTATATAAACATTAAAACAATTGTTCAAATGTCATTTATTGAGTTAAAGTAAATTTCTTTTCAAATCCTTGTTCTTTTTGTAGATTCTGGTACTTGTTATGGAAATTTTACAAAATCGAATGGATTTATAGTCTCATACGGATATCCTAATCCCTATCCGCCGATGTTGGACTGTGTCCAGCAGATACTGGCTCCTCCTGGAAGCGTAATATCTCTGATCTTCAATCATTTCAGAGTTTCCATCAGTCCGGGATGTGCTAATGACTCTCTTCAGGTTCTATTGAGATACCCTCCATTGGGATAGTTGCGTAATTCAAAATGTTTAACTTTATTGCTTAGTCTACAGTTTATATAGCCGTTTAGTTTTAAATTATACTAAAGCAATTTGGAGAAGGTTATTTTCCCCTATTGTTAAATATCGCTAATATGACACGCTACATCGTACGATGGCCTCAAGATAGAAACTCTTTTAAATCTCAATAATGAGCTCCTTAATGGCAGAAAATTGTTTTTGCATGAATTTCTGATTCAGCCTTGTATTTCCTAATATTTTGCTTAAATAGTTATTTTTATACAATTTAGGTTTTCAGTTACGTTACTATCTTACTGGCACTATATAATCACGACAATTGACTTTTCTAATTCAAGAACTGGAGTTATCTTCAACAGTTTTCACTATTTGATTAATTACTGTTTGCAGTTTTGAGTCATATTGAGTGTCACTTTGAAAGTAATGGAATTTTTTTGATAAAAGTTGAAGTCAATAACATATCTCTATATTTGCACCCCATATGTTATGCAGTTAATGTTAGGGCCTCTGACGCTATTGCAGAGTTATTATTAATCATACATACAATTTAATGGGCTGAAAAATATTTGTATAAAATATAATTTTAATAAGTTCATTTACAGACTCAATCGAAAAATGAATACATTCACGCATCTGCATAACATAATATTAATTTATATGAACAATTTAAATTCTATCAGACCCTGCAGAGTATTTTGCTTTAGCTTAATTAAATGATCCAATTGCCATTTGTAGATTTTATTTCAAAATGAGGGAAGAACTTCTGACGCACTTGAACCTCTATGTGGAACAGAGTTACCCCGGACCATTACACTAAAGACAGATCTCGTTGTTCTTCGATTCAGGACTGATAACAAGGATTCGGATTTGGGATTCAACTTGTCTTATTCGATTGCATTGCCGCGATACACTGGTATTTACTCATTTATCTCTTTAAATTCAATTTAGCACCAGCTATAACACGATTACTTATAGTAACCCTCTCGTTTCTCCTATGATTTTTATTTTGATTCCACCAATTCCATTAAATTCTATTCGCAATAACGGGAAACTTTAAATCTCTATTATTTAATATGGCGTATGCAGTGTATATTTGCTTTCTGTAAACCATCAGTACAATATTTTTATTCAGATTTGTATCAGTAAATGGACAATCTCAGCACACTAATATACTGTGATATATTGTTAACAGTATATTGTTAAAAATTTATATTAGTCACATCTATAACTGGGTATAAATACCAGTGTATGAATGTCTAAATAGCTTACGGGTAACGTAATGATGTTTCAAATGACAAATCCTGAGGTGAATTGAACCCTCATGGGTTCGAATCCCGGCCTCGCTGATCTGAGAGTAAAATCTCGGACATTCACTGGACTGGTTATACGGAAAATGGTCTAAATTGCCTAACGGATTAAATATGTGGTTTTAAAAGTGATAGATATCAACAGAGTTGATTATTCACTATAATGCGTGTTTACTTTTTATTCACAGTTTTAGATAAGACTAATAGTAATTTTTACAAAGTGTCAGAAATCTAGTTGTTGCAATGGCTGGATTCTTGGCCGTGTACTTTAAGACTGGCCACCTACGCCTGAGTGAATTTAAAGATAGCGTAATTCTTCAGCTAGTGGAGTTAGCTGTGACATCCATTTTTCGATATTGCCTATTATTTATATTAAATTTTTCCTTGGGGTCTAATTCTAAATTAGTTAATATTTACATTTCACTTGACTTGCCCTCTGCAGTCGTTGGTGGGATGACATATACTATTTGAAAGTTTATATTTTGCAATGCAGTATTTATTAAGCAATAAATAAGTACCGAAACTGATTTTTATTTAAGTTCAATTTTTCTATGAATAGGCCTATAATGTTCGTGTTAAAAACCATAGTTTTGTCGTTGTTGTTGAATATACAGACTGCGTTAAAAAAAACTTGACCCCCTACATAAAATGTTCTATAACTTTGGTAACCGATGTCTCTTTGTCATGTAAATTGAAATGATTATGCATGGTCCAATTCTACACATGTGCTGAAAAATTTATAGAAATATATGCACTGCAATTCTAGTTATAGATCTTTTTGTGCCATGCCCCTACCTTTTATAGATTCTCCTACAGAAAATTTCTATGGCTTTGGCATCTAATGCCTCTTTATCATGTATATTGAGGCGATTATTCCTGATCCAATTTTACATAAATGCCGAAAAATGTATGGTAATATCTGCACCACAATTCCAGTTACATATCTTTTTGAGCCATACTCCTACCTCTCATAGATTCTCTAAAGGGTTTGCCACTATAAGTCGCGATAAGTTGCGGATACAAACACTTCATGAACAAGGTTACGGGGCGAAAAGAATAAAGCAAGCCTATCCTCTGAAAGGATGGTCCTTGTCAACTATTAAGAGTATTTGCCGGAAGATTGCAGAGAGAGAGAGAGCAACTGATAGAAAGGATAGGCGGGCTGTGGCTTGCCCAAAAGTGCCAGAATGCCTGCAAATATTGCTGCTGTTGAGGAAATAATTCGTTCTTAGCAAGGAGATCCTGGAACTTGTCGTAATACACGTCAGATACATCAAGTACTACGGGTTTCTGCCGCATCAGTTCGCATGATTGCTACTACCACGTACACTTCGCTCCACCGATGCCAATCTTCTCTCAGTTCCAAATATTCTCACGTCATTAGGCAGACGTTCACTTTCTTACGCAGCACCCACAATCTGGAACTCTTTACCTGCTAATCTTCGCTCTTGTTTTTCTCTTTCAACATTCTCTAGCAAGCTTAAAACTTACCTTTTCCCACCATAGACATAATCAATCTACCCTGACTATTTTTTTTTGATCACCGGACTGGCTTTCGTTTAGGACCTTGCTTCTCCTCAGCACATTTCTTTCGCAGATTGGTCTGGGTGAATTGATCTGTAGTGATGTGTGCTGTTGGGGACGTCCCTGACATCATCCCTGGATGAGGAAACGGACGTTAAACCTTTATTTATTATTTTATTACCAACAAAATGAATCAATAAAGGGCTCAAATTAGGAGTATTCAGTGACACACCGCAAAAAGATTTGTAACTCGAATTGTGGTACATATATTTCCATAAAATTTCAGTATATGTGTAGAATTGGACCATGCATTATCGCTAAAAATTACATGATAAAGAGATTTCAGATACCAAAGTTACAGAAAATTTGTATTGGGGTTCAAGTTTTTTTGACGCAGTCTGTATATATATATATATATATATATATATATATATATATATATATATATATATAAGTCGTTTGTTTAGAATTTGCTTTGGACTCTGGTTTTGTAAGGTATTTAAATTGAAATTGGGATACTGTGAGTAAATTTCGAACCAGAGAGGGTAACGGTGTAATGTATTTAAGTACTTGAAGTTGAGCAAGGGTTTAGAAGCGTTCCCCCAAACAATATTACAATAAATTAGATGCGGATATATTAGACTGTAGTATAAATTTAACATACAATGTTTAGGTAACTTAGTTTTAACCCGATGGAGTAATCCAATGGATTTGGCTAATTTTTGTGCAGTATAAGAAATATGATATTGCCATGATAATTTTTCATCAAGAATCACTCCCAAAAATTTAGTCTTATCTATTCTAGAAATGTTGATATCATCTATGTATATATGAAAATTTTCAGAATTATTGTTATATTTGTATTTATACCTTTATATAGAAGTGAAATTTATGCCCGGATTCCCGTTCCGTCACACTAAGCCTAAATATAAAGCATTTAGGCGAAATTATAATATAAATGAATTTCAAATAGTCGTCATCATCATCAACTTCCCTTGAATCCCAGTTTAACAAAGGTCGGGAAAATGTTTATTCAACAGTCTATATAATACTATTTTAGATCTGGGTTCACTTTGCTTATCTGGGTTTTTTAAATCTTGTTTCAGTGTTCACAATAGGATGCAAGACATTTTTGAAGTTTGACAATAAAATACAAGATACTTTTAGGTTAGACCAATCTATACCGAACAACTTAAAATTTATTAATGAAATGGTAAGAGCTTATACTATATCTTAAACGATGTCTTACACTTTGTCTTATACTATGTCCATCAATAATTGTAGATCTTAGCCTAACCTTACAACTTGGTTTGCAAAGCTCCACTGATCATTACATAACATTGACATCGCCGGTATTCCAGTTGACAGGAAGCGGTTGTTTCCGCACATCTTTCTCTTCAAAATCCTACATGGCTTTTCATATCCTCTACATCGGGAATGGAAAACTCATAAAGACGACGCTTCAGAAAGCCGTACAACCAGTGGATTTAGCCAAAGTTAAAGTCACTATACCAGAACTTGATGCCGATAGCAGTGCAGTGGCTCTACAAATTGAATCGAAACAGAATGACCCTGACGATTTTGCGGAAATCAACTACATGGAAGTTTTAATGGGATATTGTAAAAATGGTAGGTCTGTACACCGTCAATTTTTTTCTGATTAGAATTTTTGAGGCATATAAAATTATTTCGTGATTCATTTTGACATTTGTTTCTATGATAAAGTGACTCAGTGCGTTAAACCACTGTTTTGTTCAGTAGGCTTTAAGAACTTATATTATTTAATTACTTTAATTAGTGGTTAAGGATGATTCCTGGAATAGACGCGTTGCCCATATAGATAATTTATACGAATTTCAGCAAACAGTTATACTAATACTAATGTTTAATAGATTTAAAGGAATAAAATAAAAGCAAATTAAATGAAGTGAAATGAATAATTAATAGGATTAATGAATAATTTTATTATTTATTATTTTATTTTCACTTGCAGAAAAAGCATTAAATCTTATATCTCCACTATGCAGCTCTTTCGATGACGATTATAAGTGCGGCTATCTACCTTATGAGATGCAACTGTCTTGGATCTGGATATACAACATCAGCACTGGCAGTATACTAGCCTCATATCTATTCAATTATTTTATTAAGTCACTACAGCCACAACAATAGCATTGCCTGTGAGTTACCCGTATTGTTTCCGGGTAGTTGAAAAATAGACCAACCGTTGAATGTACCTGTCGTAAAAGGCGACAAAGCACTAAGATCCAAACCAGCATAAGAAAAAGCATTCGTTTGATGAGCGCCTAGGCTTCAGAAATTACTACAAAAATTCTCTAAAATGAGTGGAAAAAGTCTAGTCTTATCTCGACTCTATTCAAATCAGGATTCTTGACAAGAGAAGATGCTTATTATAATGATAGAGCTACTGCCACTACATATTATAAAATATCTACATTCCACTTCAAGATAGCCTCTTAGTATCATCGAGTTACATTCTATTGTTATGTTTTTTGAGAGAGAGAACCATAATCATTTATTTGTAACTGAATCAAAATAACACAAGGCGCATACAACGAGACAGAATACAATTAAAACGGACGCTAGAAGGAGCACAATCTCAACAAAGATAACCATTTAAGTTAAATTTCAAGTTAAATGCTGTTTGTAAATTTTGTTAAAAACTGATTCAGTGGAAGAGGTTCTGATTTCACTCGGTATGTCATTCCATATTGTACATAAAGAGGTAAAAAGGGAGTCGAAAAAGCACGATTAGATTGCTTATAATGGTCATTAATTGATTTAATGCGAGTAGGATAATTATGACCAACCTGATTTAAGCAGAATGAATTGGTCGTAGAAGAGATGACAGAATTAGAAGAATTTAAGCATCTGAAGATAATTTTAGAGATTCGTAAATTTCGTAAGAGGTTAACAGGGAGTGCGTTGTAGTTAAGATAAAGTTGTTTAATATTATAATATCAATTAACGTTCTGCGAGGTTCTAAGTACTAAGTACGTTCATTGATGTGATTACTCTGTGATTTTGTGAAACTTTGTGTAATAATAAAACATATATTTCTTCTTCTTCTTCGGTTGCAAGCTAAGATCATGGGTTTAATTATGTAATTACAAGTACAACTATAAGCTTCAATCCCGTTATTGATATAGGCATAAACTATGGCGTAATAAAAAAATTTCCGACATAAGATTGGTAATAGATTTCTTCTACGATAGAGCATACCTCTAACACTATTAATTTTAGATATAATATATGGAATATTTTGTTTAAAAATGAGCCCTTCATCAATATAAATTCCTAGTAGTCTAATATGATTGACTCTACTTACAACCACACCATTAACAACAATACTCAAATTAGAAGACTTAATTAAATCACTTAATTAAATGAAGACTTAACTAAATTTTGACAATTCGTATGCTGAATCATTACGTTTCGATGTTGTCGTAGACGATATACAGGAGAGTGCTACATATTAAACAATCAGGGTAGTCCAAAATCCCAGTTTCTCGATCCCAATTCATAAGCGACAATCTTAATTTTGTAATACGCTATTCATTAAACGTCAATTATTATACCTTCTTCTAATAATAATAATATTTAAAACATAAATAATATTAATTATTTTTAAGAAAATAAATAAAATAAATTATTTTAAATATTATTTTTATTAATAATTTAAATTTTATTAATTATATTTATTATTAGTATTATATTATTTCACTACTTTTTATTATAATTTAAATTCTATCCATCATTTAAAATTATTTTAAATACTATTTTCGATTTTAGACTTTTAGATAAAGTAAATTATTTGTGAACAAATCTTTACTAGTGAATTATTTATTTATTTTCATTAAGAAATTATTTAAACTTTCTTTCATGAAAAATTAGCTAATAATTAAATTGTATTAGCATCTGTTTTATTTTATTAGTTATATTGTATAAATTAGGCACACATTGTAGGATATATATATATATATATATATATATATATATATATATATATATATATGTATAAAATGTATATAAAAGACTGAGTTGGATTGGACATATGCTAAGATTGGATGAAAATACTCCAGTAAGTGTAAGAAAAGCTCTAAATTATAGAATAACAAACAATAAAATGAAACTAGGTATAGGAATAAATATACTTTAATTAAACAATATAATAAAGATATAAAACAAATAGACACTAAATATAACCTAAATATAACCATCACAGAGTGATGTTTATGATCTTGCCCAGGACCGGTATCAGTGAAGACAGAAGGTAAAAGAGGCTGCGCTGGTGTCCACAAAGTGACGTCTCACGGAGAAAAGAAGAAGAGATATATATATAAGATATATATATATATATATATATATATATATATATATATATATATATATATATATATATATATATTATAAATATAGGCCTATATTATAAATAATATAATATATCTGATGTGATACTGATCCATAGTATATACACAGTTAAGTGAACACTTCATTATATATTTAATATTCTTCTTTTTTGAATTCAGCTGGAGGGTTCAGGACTGAATTCACGAACGGACCAGATCAGCTGGCCTATCTCGTTTCGCCGCCTTTCACATCAACTATACTGCCAGAACCGGATAGCTGTCTGCAAATTTACTACACAATGTTTCCACCGAATACCATCAACTTTACAATCTATCTTGCCAATGGCTCGACAGGCGATGTTTTCTGGACATCAAATGAAAATCCGAGTTCAGTATTTCCAGACAACTTAGATGAGTTGATGACGCGGCGAGCATTTGTAAGAATTGATAAGAATTTGTCTGAATCTCTTCTCAAAATTTATCTCTACGCCACATACTCCAGTTACGTGCATTGCGACAATGGGTGCAGTCTCTCAATTCATAACGTCACTTTGCAGAATTGTACAGGTAAATTAAGTTAAATCATGATTATATTAAATCTCTAAATTATATTTTCTACTGTATGATTGGGTTTTATTTATTTATCTCAGCTGCAACTTCAAAAAGAATACAAATATCCGGTAAGAAAACAAATAAAATTTTAATATTAAGAGGGCTGCGGCAAAAAGGTTAAGCTCTATTAAATATTACTGTAACCTAAACATGAGTAAAACTGACTTAAAATATGATTCTAAAACTTTGTCATTTACAATCACACAGAAATTAAACCGTAGGCCTATTTCCTAATTGCTAAAATTAAAATTGAATATATTAAATCTTGTTTTCTTGCAAGGAAACTAAATATAACGAAACTTCATTGAATCATATATAAACAAAACTTGCACTACGCTAAAAAAATACTCACTAGGTAGGCATTTACGACTTATAAATTCTAATGGTTTGCCTGTACTATGAGAGTTTCTACGTTATTGTAACATACCAGATAATGGCATGTTTTTAATGAAAGACAGAGTTAGAGTAGACTAATCAAAATTAACAATTTCTTCACAGCAAGTCTCTGTTCTGAGTTCGACACCATAATCAATAATAACAACAACAATAACAATTACTCTATCACTACTTGTTTAGAGTTCTAGTAAATTTTATCTTTTGCATTCTAGAAGATAATATGAAATCCTTCGAATCAGTCGACTGCACATTCTCAATGGACGAACAGGAAACAACTTGCGGATACAAGTATTTCGATGAGAACAGATGGAGTCTTGCTCAAAGCGATGGTACGACTGTAAACTGTCACTTATTTTCTATTAAATACAAATGCGATGAGTGGGGGCGTTGTATACCATGGACCTGCCAGTAGGCAGTGTTAATAAATCCATCGGCGTATTCTTTCATTAACATTTATTAATTGAGATATCTTGGGAATAGCGTTGAGCAGTAACTACTTCGTAAACTTTAATAAATCAATGATGGGGCGGGTAGAATTTTGAACCCCTGGTTGACACTTTTACACATTGCTACTGTTTTCAATGCATTAGATATATATTTGACCCTATGTGTAATAGTAGTTATGAATGTAATATATTTTAGAATGTAGGCATATTTTTTGGTAACATTAGAGAGGCTATTGTCAACGTCAGCTTTCCCACTCGAAAGCGATGTCAATGACGGGATAGCCCAGGATTTGAACCCCGCACATACTAATCCGTGGTCGAATATCCTAATGACTATGCACTGGCTTCAGCCGTTACAACTCTGCTATCTTCCTTCTTCCTTCTTAATCTGCTTGAAACACTGTTGAGTCAATGCTTGTTAAGAGTGACTCGAAGTTAATGCAAATGAAGGAAATAAGCGTTATGCTATGTATGTTATTTAAGCACAGAAGATAGCCTAATTGTTTCACAATACAATTTCATATATAATGTCACAATTTACATTTTTAAGGTTACAATTTTCATTTTTAATGTTACAAAAACATATTTCTGTGTTCATTTATTATGTTCTGCCCTATCATATATTTTTCAAACAGAATATCATCATTGAAATGTCTAAAATGTATTTTATTATGTGGAAATAAAATAATAATCTACATAATTAGATCTAAATAAATACATGTATAAATTATATCATATTTGTATCACAAGTGCTCTTTTCTAATATGATTCCTACACTGGCTTGTATTATGATATTTCAGGTTACAATCTTCAGGAAAGCAACTATTTGTCGCCGTATTTCCTTAGCTACAAGAGTCAACCCGGTCTAACGGCTTACCACTATTCCAATATTCTTATCTCACCCATAGTTAACATCAGCGCATCAAGTTTTCTGCAAGTGCAGCTGATTTTCACTACAGTCACTGGTTTAACGGCTTCCTTTAACATTCATGAACTATCGGCATTGGAATACCCCTCGAATCTCATGGCTTCCTTTCAGCTTAAACCCGGTCCAGCAACATTGAGAGCCTGCTTACCTATGGGCTCATATAAGATGGCGTTTGCTTTAATAGTTCCTGAAGGCGATATACAGATCATAAGCGTGTCTCAAACTTTCGAACCTTGCAACTACAGCGCAGCAGTAACAGGTTTTCTTACAATTTTTGTTACTATTTTTTCCTTAGTTTTTTACTACTTATATAATATATATATATATATATATATATATATATATATATATATATATGTGTGTGTGTGTGTGTGTGTGTGTGTGTGTGTGTATAGATACATGTATATATATATATATATATATATATATATTATACATGTATATATATATATATATATATATATATATATGTTTATTTCAGCATCAACTCGACACTAAATTCACTGACATCGTATATTCTTAAAAATACAAATATTTAATGGAATCTATGGAACTTGTAGTGTTAAATTAAACGCTTGTTTTTATTCCAGTAAATAATTTTGAAGTCTAAGTTTGTTAAAAGAAGATATATCTCTCTCTCTCTCTATTGCTCTGCCAAGTGGCAGTTCAAAAGATATTTTACTACTAATAAGCTGCTTTTCACGCTCCATAAAGAGCACACCATCGAATTTCAAGCGAGTTAATTTCCTTAATTAACGAGTTTGGTCCCTCTGTCTTCCTTAATTCATACCTTAGTCGCCTATTACGTATACGCGCCAGCTTGATTTCAGTTGCCCTATTTTGCAGTGGTCTCAACCACACCCGAGCTAAACACGGGGATACAACATTGAGATATATTAAGGCAAAACTATTTTTGGATTAAGATGTTGTTGAACAACAATAAAATATTGCAAGTATGCTTGGCGGCTAAATATATAAAACGATATCTTCGTTGGTCTCTTAAAGTAGAAGTTTTTAATAAAAATACTTCTTAATTAAAATATGTACTTAATATAATTTTAGCAAAATTGTGCGTTTTTATTAAAATTAGTTCTTATATGAACTATACAGATTTTTATATGCTTTAGAAATTTTACATTGACTAAGTTATCTGAGAGCCAAATCCAAAAAATTAAAGTCATGACCAACTTTTACTGCGTAGGCCTATGTCACTTCTATTTCTATATTTAATAACTGGACGCTTTTCGTAACTGAAATGTTTTGAAGATTATTTTATTTCATATTTATTCCAGCGAAATGCCCGTCTGAAAAAATTTGCCTAGAAAAAGTTCGGTCTGTGTTTGGAAATGCTGACTGGAGTTTCTCAAAGAATCCTGAATTTTACTTGACTTCTAGCACTAGTAAGATATTTCCTCTATACTGTTTCACTGCGTACAAATAAACATTTTGCTAGCTTCCGGTCTAGATATAACCTCCTTATCTTCACGCAAAGGAAATGTTAGACATAATTCTAAATTTCCGAACTAGATGATATAGAAATTAGCGATAGAATTATATTGCTATTTAACTGAAAATTGAAAGAGCATTATTTAAGAAAGTGACATTAATGCAATTTTGTAAACTAAGGTCAACTTTTAATGACGTTTGATGCTTATTTGCTCCCTTCAACTTCAGTTTAGATGCTGCAAACTAACTGAAGACAATAATTAAAATAAAAAATCTGCAGAATACAATGCAAGGTTAATCTAAGAAGAATCCATCAAAGTCTGGTTAATCTCTAGAAAAGAAATCAGTCAAGATTTTGGATACTCACCGTTGACTCGGAGTCCAAAATCCGATTGGTGCTACAACAGACTGCGGAAACAGACTGTGGTAACAGCTAACAGACTGCGGTAACAGCTAATTGACTGTGGTAACAACTAATAGACTGCGGTAACAGCTAATTGACTGCGGCATGCGCTAACAGACTGCGGTAAGAGCTAACAGACTGCCGTATCTGCTAACAGACTGCGGTAGCAGACTGCGGCTATTGCTAACAGACTGCGGTAATAGACTGCAGTAAAAGACTGCGATAACAGACAGCGGTAACAGCTATCAGACTGCGGTAACAGACTGCGGTTACAGCTAACAGACTGCGGTAATAGACTGCTGTAACAGCAGCAAAACAATGGTATCCAATATATAATATCGAGATTTTATCGTCTAACTTATCTGGCGATTCTTGGTTGGACATGAGAAGGAAGAGTTAGGTAACTCGAGGTGTTAATGGAATATACTTTGAGAAACTTATAGAGATAGACCGAAATAATTTTACACACTCCTACAGGTCGGCATAATATTACTATCTAAAATTGCTGAATTTGGTCCATCATTTGATATTGTTGCGCACTTTCTATTTGTTCACAATGTTCACAATGTTTGATGCTCAGTCAGTACATTAACATAGTTGTCCATATAGCAGGCTGTCAAGAGCTAATGGAAATCATGAGATAATTGATGCCTTTACAATTTTCATTGCTCTTTTTTGCAAATTCTTTGATTAGTAATTCTGAAGCTGAAGCAGTAAACCTAATTTTGCGATTGTCTCCCGTATTAAAACCCGGTTTCTAAGAGGGCAACTACTGAATTAGAATCCGACACCTACTGAATCATGTTGCGTCAAGCCCACTCGTTTATGATCAAGTGATTTTGTACTGTGCACCTTTCAGTTAGAGTCTTCTGCTTAATAAGGATTGATTTGCTGATTACTGTGCTTTGGTATAGATGATGTGTTTATTCGAGAAGATCTTAACGGATGGATATCCCCTCTATCTCGAGCAAAGACAACAATATTGTATCTGGGTGGATCTCCCGGCATGACCGTTGACCTTTCGTTCAAGATTGCATCCTGCACATTTTCTTCGCAATCATTCTGCTTCCCGCCAAAAGATAAGATTCAGGTATTCTTCTTATTTGCAGGTTATTTGCAACTTTACAGATTTTAATTTTCGTAGGACTGGGGTGTATAAGAATAAATTGTTTTACTTTTGCATTGAAGTTTTGTAATTCGTAGTCTGATTTAGAAATATCAATCAATCACTCAATCCTGTAAACACTAATAAGTATATGTTGTGTTAATTTTAATTGGTATAAATCACGCAAAATTGTCCGTCTAAAGAGGCAAATTCTTCTATATAATAAGCTGCAACATGAAATCAGTAAAACTAAAAATTTTAAAAGCAGGATCGGTAAGGTACTCGATCGTGGATCAGTATGTGCAGGGTTCAAATCCTGGGCTCTCCCGTTACTGACATCGCTTTCGCGTGAGGAAACTGACGTTAACGTTAGCTTTATTTTTTATATGTGCACTGCAATCGCATCAGAAAGAAATTAAATGGCGCAAAAAGGATGATGGAGCAATCAGTATTTTTACTCTTAAATTTGGAGTAAGATTAAGAGAATTGGTCTAGAAATGATCTCGGAATTTTACATGAAAACCGACGCTAGGTACAAATAATATGGAACATTTTCTTTATATGTCAATTTTTGACGCAGTGTGTTTTTCATGAAGAAGATTAGGAAATCAATTGAGTAAGAATTTAAGTTATAAGTATTTGATTTATTTAGCGTAAGTCATCACTTAGCCGAAACATGAGGTCATAAACTATGATTTAATTTCTTGCATAATATCATTATGTATTATACAATATATTAAGATCTTATGTCTAGCCAATCGGTTAGAAATAATGGCCTGCCAGTAGAAGTCTGGAAATTACATTATTACTAAATTACATCAAATTTATTAATTTATATTAAAATTATTTATATTATAGCCTATACGTAACGTTTAATTCTAATGCTTGAATTAGTAGGAACTCTAAAAAAGTTTCTTATATTGCATATTGATCGTTCTATGATGGAATGTGTATGTGTTTATGTCTGTATACATGTACATGTAGGCCTATATGTGTATGTTTGATATATCTTGATCCTGCTGTTTCTGACAAATAAAGAAATGAATATAATAATATAAGATTAAGAACAATGCAACTGTTTCATTAAAATGTTTATTTATGGTACATGTAGGTGACTACCACGAACGATGACAAATCCTCAAATGCCACATCTTTTCAATTGATTTACAAACTTGACTACGAAAGTTATAAAAAAATGGGATCCACAGCATTGTCATACACTATGGATTCATATCTTTTTAACATCTCAAATATTACATCACCCAGTGGACTGCTCTATGTCTCAATGAGTGCAAACTCAGTCAACATTAGTGATGGTTTTCAATACAATATAAGAGAACTCGAATCTTTAGAAGGTTTGTTTAAAATTTAGTAGGCCAACTAGAGTTAAATATAGTTTTCTTTGTGGTTTAATTTAAATAACAAATATCTATTTATTCTAAATTAATTGCTTGAGAATATATAGAGTAGGTCTATGTTTCTGATATTTTGGTACAATTTATGCGTTTGACAACTTATACAAGGGTCATACTATCTCTTTTTCCATATTAGAGAACTGACAATTGTCGATAGGCCTAAATAAAATCTGATATCACGTAACTGCAACACGTAATCTACGAAAATCGTAGATTAATTGTTGATAACACTCTTATCTGAAAAGGTATCAAAGCTCCGGCTGTCCTGAATCGTATCTTTTCCTTGAACATATTTACATTGACTGTAGGTGGCAGCGGATTCAAATCCCCAATAAAAATAAGCACATAATTCAACTTATTCTTAAATCTCAACACAGCCATCGCATTGGCGTCTTTTCTCACTTCGAGAATTACACGAACTCAAATATTATACATATTTGAGTTCTTATAGTGTAAACTCAAAAGTGATTCATATAGTCAAAACTTAAACGTAGCCTCTATTCTATTTTTAATCTGATTTTCGTAGATTACGTGTTGCAGTTAACTGCTACGTCATCATACAGCTCTGACGCACAGGGCAGTAATAATAACAACGCACCTGATCCTGTCGATGAACTGGCCACATTGGGTTCAATCAGTCAAAAGTCTGCATCACTTGACGTGTCTCCTGTTTACTCTACCTTGGGCGTTTGGTATTCCGACGTTCATAGATTTATTCCAAATGATTCCGAGCAGATCATAGTGTGTGTCAGTGTACACTTGGGATATAAGAACCTTGTTAGAGGTGATATATTGATTTTGAAACAACAAAATTCCAAAAATGATGGCGCAGCCGGAGGGGATGTGTTTCTCGAAACAATTCGAATGAATGCAGGAGCAATTGAGGAGATGGTAGGAAATGTTGAAATTCAACTTCCACTTTCAGAAGGTCCGATTCAGGTTCAGGTAGTCCTGACGATGTCAGAGGGATCTCTAATCATTGATGTCGATATGAGTCAGGGAGCGTGTTATCAACCAGGTCAGGGTTATCAATAAATTTATTAATAATGATATAAAATAATACTATATATAATGATATATTATGATATCCGCGGTCGGTAAGACGCTCGACCACGGATCAGTAATTGCGGGGTTCAAATCCTGGGCTCGCCTGTCACTGACATCGCTTTCGAGTGAGGAAACTAACGTTAACCTTAGCTTTACCAGCTTTTAAAACTTAGAATGTGCCAATAAACCGTATCGTGTCTGCAGGGACGCTGCAGAATACGAATAGGGCCTACTGGTGTAGTAAATGCTCTTTTGAAGAAAATTGGATATACAGTATATACATGTATGTATAAATATATATATATATATATATATATATATATATATATATATATATATATATATATATACATGTATATATATATATAATTATATATATATATACATATATACAAATATATATCAATCATATGTATATATATATATATATACACACACAACACATACTATAGGTCTAACACTCTATATGTATATAATCTATATACGTGTACTAGAAAGAAACCAACCATAGTGTCATTAATGTTCATATTACATGTAGATATTGCTATTAGTTATGATAATTAATTTCAAGTCGACATGTTTATATATTAAAATCCTATTTTGTTAATTTTTGCAGTCTATGCTTATTAGACTTGCTAGCATTCTGTAGTAAAACAAAACCATTCTTTGCCTAAAAATGTCCCAGTCTGTATCTAGAACACTACAATACTGTTGAACACACGGTCAAATGATTGCCTCCTCTATAGTATATCATTAAATGCTATATTTTTTGGCATTCGGTGAAACTAGAATGTTTTCCATGATACTGCAGACGTGAGAGTGGGTGCTGATGGATTCTCCTGCAGTTTTACGGATTTCGATCAGTGCGGATTTGTGGACAGATCTGGCCTCAACTCTAATTCGCAATGGGTCATTGTAAGCAATGATACCATCGACAATGAGGGTAAATAAGAGCTGTTATATATAGCAATTTCATTTTTAAAAAGCTAATGTTAACGTCAATTTCCTTACTCAAAAGTGATATCAGTGATGGGCCAGCCCAGGATTTGAATTCCGTACATACTGAGCTGCGGTCGAATATCTTACCGATGTCTTATAGAAAGATGTATTTAGTAACTTGCTATTGCCTTTACCATACCATTTCACACTGCTTTGACCATATCTCTGCAATGATCTTGACTAAACCTTTGCAATGACCTTTTCCATATCTCTACCGTGACCATGTCCCTACAATTCCAATAATCTTGTCCATACCTCTCCAATGATCCTGTCCATATCTCGGCAATTCTAAAGATTACATTGTCTTTAATATATCTTGATGGATTATCCTAGGTGTCTTTGCTTTGGATTTAGAACTTCTTTTGCGTATATAGTAAATTTCTCCAATTTTCCCTGAGACATTCCTTTCATTGACTTACTTAAGCCTACCTGTAGTCTCTGCTCAGGCTGATGCAGAGGAAATGGAGAATATAATGTCATGTAAACTATCCACTGGTTGTCTCAAAGCTGAGATCAACTTTTACTAAGGCGAGAAACTCGTCTCTCCACAAATGTTAGGACTCTTTTTTGCATTTAAATCTAATTATAATTATTATCATCGCCATTGGCTGGATGTCAGTAGCGATCAGATATTCGAACGCGGATCAGTAATTGCGGGGTTCAAATCCTGGGCTCGTTCGTCACTGACATCGCTTTTGAGTGAAGAAACTGACGTTAACATTAGATTTAGCTTTTTCTATTGGTGAATCAACATGTACTCTTGTGATTGTATTTATTCAACAGATCTGATGAAGGAATGTGTTAGCAGTGATGATGGTGGCGCGTCGTATTTGGGGCAGAATAATGTTACCATATCCGGTAGAGCATGTCAACCATGGAATGAATCCTATCCAAACTTCCATGATCACTTCGACATAGAGGCGTTTCCGGATTTTGATCTATTGGGTGTTCAGGATATAAATGATATAAGAAATTATTGTCGCATTCCTATGTTAGGATCTTCGAAGGAGACATCTCCGTGGTGCTATACATTGGATCCAGCCGTTAGATGGGAATATTGTAACATTAATAAGTGCAAGGGTATTGTTATTTGCTTAATTAACGGTTACATTCGTAGCTCGTAAAATTTTAACAGAATGATTAGTTTCAAAGTAGAAAGAGTTTAATTTGTTGCTAAATTATGAATAACTTTGATATTAAAACAGGTAAACCTCAGTGAACCGAAATTTTGCTTATCAAATCAATATTTTTAAATTTATCAATGCTTTGCTAAATGTTAAAATTTGAAAGAAATTACGTAGCACAAATAATGAAATTAGGCTATTTGTATTTTTTTATTTTAATAAACACTTATTTCATATACTTGTATATAGCACTTTACCAGATTAGACTTTCTAAAGAAACAATGGCTTCGGAAATCGGCAATAACAAATAGTATAATTAGCAAATTACAAATAAAGATAATTTACAAATACATATTTTGCAATCCATAAGTTATTTGCAGTCCTGTTAATCATTGTTACTTATATCTTCGTAGTTACAGAAGTAGAACCTAACGATACTTTTAAGAAAGTTTACTAAGTGCAATAGATAGGCTATCCAAAGGAACTAAAAAGGAAGTGTTACTGCTTTGCGCTTGAATAATTTCATTTATCATTTATTTCAGAGTATGCAATGAGAGCTGAATTCAGCAAAGGCATTGGCGAAGCTAAATTGGAAGCTCCTCCTTTCTCATTTATAAACACCTCTGAAGCTTGTTTAACATTCCGTTATAATATATCTTCTCCAAAGATAAACCTTCAGGTCACGGACGCGATTGAAAGTTTGATAGTTTTGCATTTCTGGTCTTCAGTTCATCATGGAGATATTGTTACGGTGCCTGTGCGAGTTTATGAGAAAGAAGTTCGTTTGACTTTCCTGGCTAAGAAAGTTGGTGTGAGCGTAACAAGAGAATGGGCAACTGTTGATGACATCTGGCTTGTTCCCGGAACTTGTCCCAATCATAGTTTGTATATTCTCAAATACATTGAAATGAATTATGAGCCCTTAATTAATGTTTCATTTTTGCGCTAAATTTCATAAAGGACATTATAAACATTTTTACATTGGTATCTCAAAATATAACCTTCGATTGTTGATATTATACGATTACGTGTACCTTATCACGAAAGATAGTTAATCAATTTTTAACACTCTCTATTTTCTCTCTTTCTTTCTCTCTCTCTCTCTCTCTCTCTCTCTCATTAATATTCTAGCACGTTATGGATGCAAAATACTTATTCCTTATAAGAATTGTACATATTAAATCAATTAAAGATAATGCCAAATAGCTAACATGTGGAATGTTAATATTTAATTAAGAAACCAAATAGTCCATTTCTACTGGGAGGGAGATTCTAAATTTTCTTATAGTCTGTCGTGTCAAGAAAGGCATTTATTCTTAGCTAAGTTTGACGACTGTTTCCTTATCACAAGGATACTGGCAGAGAGAGTCCAGATGGAATTTGAACCGATGGCCTCCTAATTCTCAGGCAAACGTGCATGTATCAAGGCTGTGCAGGTCTAGCTCGACCATTAAAATTTCACAGATAAACAGATTTACAAGTTAGTCAGGTTGATTGCTTTAAGGATTGTTCATGCGTCACTTGGTGCTTGATTAATTGCGCCTTTTCAAGCAATTGATGGTGACTGCGCTTATTCGTGAAAGAGTATAACTTTAGTTTCATGTGTCAAAAGCATGTCTCTGACGAGAAAACATTGAATGAAATAGTATTTACAAAGCAAAGTATTTTTAGTAATTATTGCAATTAAGCTATCAATCATTATCAATGTAGTTAGCTTACATCAAACTACATCGATACAACTGTAGCAGAACTTAATAACATAGAGGATTGGTCTAACAAATAACAAGCTTAAATTAAATAACCATAAATTAGTAAATCTTATGAAATACTTTTCCATATTCTCTGCTCTAAATTTTCTTTCAGTGCTGCACCACCACATGTAGATGGTAAAGTCTGAGTCAATTCACTGAGCTGTTTGAGAGTTGTACTTTTCACTAATTTCTCCTACACTGAGCGCAATCAGTGAGGTCATTAACAACCGTGCCACAAATCTTTTTATTATTCGAATACTCAAATCCATGGGGGGTTTGAACGTAGAATTAGTTGTAAAAAATGTCAAGGCTACAAATTTTTTCGAAAGAAACTAATGCAGCTCAGTCGTGTGGAGGATTTATTGAGGCCACGAATAAAATTAGACTTTAGGCTTTTGAATGGAAGGTTAACAAGGGCAATTTTGAGTCGATATTTATCTTGTTGGAAATATTTATGAAAAAGGCAGACTGGAGATATTTCGTTTTGTAGTTAATAAATATCTTCATGTTTTCTTTTTTTCTTTTATTTCTTCATGTTTTCTTCATGCCATCAATAAGGGCATGTAATTTTCTTAAACTTAGAGATAGAGCCCATCCTTCTTTACTTCAACTTAAAACTTTACATAAAACTGTACAAACAGCGACAATAATTGTATCATGAGTATGCCTTAGAAAGACTGTTACTAAATTTATTGTTATTATGCCTTTATATTTGCCACTCACAATTTATCTTTGTAATTATATATACTAAAATTTACGACTCAATTTACCTTATTTTCTAAATTGCTTTATAAATTTTAAATTTTAATACTCTAAAGTTATCTCCATTACTATGTAATGTTCTTTGTTGAGTATAAGGGGTCATGATTTTCCATTTAGTGAAGTAGTGTTCTTTATCATTTTGCAATTAATTTTACAACTTTGAAAAAATTTGTATTTGCCTTTTTGCTATGTTAGATTTTGCTTTGTGTCAGATATCATTGAAATAAAGGAATAATTATATTATAATTTAGCGACGAATGAAGATGAAAATCCGGAGAATCAGCGAGTGAACTATCAGGGAAGACGATCAAACGCTACTGCTTATAAGGATATCATTTACTCCGAGCAACAAAGTTAGCAATGGCTTTTTTATATCTTTTCACATTTCCGATATATATCTTTTCATCTATCCGATAGATTGAAAACAGGTTACAAACATTCATAGTGCCTACATACGACCATATATTTTGTACTCTTCTAAAAGAGCACATTTGTTTCTTTGATCAACAGGTTCATGATATCTGAGTGCTTGAGTCTCTTCAGAGAAATGACCTAAGAGAATCCATAGTGTCAAACACAGGGGCGGATCCAGGAATTTTTTAAGGGGGGGGCCCGAAATTTTTTTTTGAGAGTATACATTTTTTGCTCACGCCCCGCCTTCTTCGGGACATGTGACGCAACCAGACAAATTTCTGTGGGGGGCTCAAAATTTGTTCACTACAGCTTTCGGCTCATAGAGTGTAGAGTGAGTGCATTTCCGTACCTTACCCCCCCCCCGCAGCTCATACCCGTACTAAAGTCAGGGGAAAATGTTGTCCTCCAATGCATTGGTTATGCATTGGTTCAAGTGAAAATTGAGAGCTAGTGAAACGGTCAACATTTTTCGGGCCCCTTCCATTATACAGGGCTCCTAGTATATCCTAGAAAAATCGAGCTATTGGAACTGCGTTCCCTGTCGTACTCCCCCCACGGCCCCCCCTAACCACTGCCATTACTAACATGTTTACACATCGAAATTGCAACAGAAACAATGAAAATATACCCTGTATTACCCTCCCCCGTCCCCCCCCCCCTTACCACTGTCATTATTAACATATTTGCACATCGAAATTGCCATAGAAACAATGAAAATATTCCCTGTCTTACCATCCCCGGCCCCCCCCCTTACCACTGCCATTACTAACATGTTTCCACATCGAAATTGCCACAGAAGCAATGAAAATATACCATGTCTTTCCCTCCCCCCCCCCCCCCCCAACCACTGCCATTACTAACATATTTAAACATCGAAATTGCCATGGAAACAATGAAAATATAGTTTACAATTTTTTATCGTCGGACCTAAGGGGGGGGCCCGGGCCCCCTGGCCCCCCCCCTGGATCCGCCACTGGTCAAACATATGATCGATATCAATCTAGTAGGCCTATTATTATTGTATAATATTTGTATTGCATTTATAATCTATATTTAGTCTCTGTCTTAGCTGATAGATTTGGAACCCTGATAGTATTAAACAAAATACAAAGTAGTCTATATACTATTTTACGACTGTTCATGTAGATTTCGTTTAGAGAGTTCTTTGAGTTTCATTTACAACCACTTTAGTTTCCGTAGTTCTGTTGTTTCTGTTCATAGGATATGTGTTTAAATAAAATTGTTTTCTTTGATTTTATTTTGATTTGAAACACATTTCTTATAATGATATAATATTAACCTAATTATGATCATGATTAGCCTTGAAATAAGGAGACTCATTTTGATTTATGCTTACCCTTTGATATACTTAAAGCTACTTAAATGGCCTAGGAGATTTTCTTGATGATTTCTGTTTGACACTGTCAGTTCAAAAC
Organism: Enchytraeus crypticus; assembly: GCA_905160935.1. Classification (NCBI taxonomy): domain Eukaryota; kingdom Metazoa; phylum Annelida; class Clitellata; order Enchytraeida; family Enchytraeidae; genus Enchytraeus; species Enchytraeus crypticus. Next base: position 2,588,258 of record CAJHZI010000414.1, on the reverse strand, counting down.
TCTCGTGGAAATACTTTTAATCTCAAAATTGATGTCTGGAGAATAGTTACCTAGAAGCCTAGGTAGAGTTGTCACTTATTAGTATATCCTTGTTCTTAGAATTTGCATAGCAACGAAACAATATGAATAGATTGTTGTTTCAAAATGTATAAGCATTTAAGCAGTAATTTGTAACGTAAATTTAAAATCATAATCTTGAAAGCAGTAGAGGATTTATTCGGTTTCAAAATTATAAAATAATCCGTTCGTTTAATAAAATTATTTACATTTTCATTTGCAAAGCATGTACATGTTTACACACAGAAACACACATAATATATGTGTATATATATATATATATATATATATATATATATATATATATATATATATATATATATTATTTATTTATTGCTTTATTTCTGGCGTAAAAACCCATACATGAATCTTGCACATAGAACAATGCAACAAAAACCAGACAAGCAAATAGTCTGCGCATAAATTGAGCCATAGGCCTAAAACAATTACTTATAGAATTAGGCATACAAGGCTATAATAGGCTCAGAACATCAAAACACTTAACTAGCATATTAAAATTATCCAGCAAGCACATTCTAAACTTTAATCTGTAGGATAGTATCAAAACTAGGCAATCCAGTTTCTAGCAACGCGATGGTTAGGCTGCTGTAACGTTTGTATCCAAAAAATATTTTAATACATTTATTATAGCAAGATCGAAACTTCTCTATTGAATCTATTGTAAACGACGACCATAGTGCCACATCATAGGAGCACATACAATAGGATTTGAACAGGACCTTCTTAACATTAAGAGAGCAATAAGCAAATCTACGCTTTAATATATTCGTACGCATAAACATACCACGTATTTCACGCTGTATATCGTTATTATCACGACCATCATTGGTTATAATATGACCTAAATATTTAAACTGCGTGACATTAATAAAAGAATTGTCCAACTTAAATCTTGGAAATTCCTCTAATACACTTCAATTTCGATCCTTAGGAGCAAATATCATGGCGACAGTTTTACTGATCTTAAAAGACATGTTAATAACTTTAGCGTTAAACTGAAGCACATCAATTAAATACTGTAAAGCTCTCCACGAAGGAGCAATAAGAACGATATCATCAGCATATGCAAGAATGTTAATTAATCTATTACTAATTAATTGCACAAACAATCCCACTATCTACTACAGCTCTAACCATATCGCGTATATATCTAGAGAACAAATACGGTGAAAGTACACTTCCCTGACGTGTACCATTTCCAATGTGAAAACAAGTAGATCAGAATTACGCCATCGAACAAAGTATTGCTGTTTAGAATACCAGAATGCAAGAATAAATATAATACTGATGTTAATGTTATCGTCTAGTAATTTTCCAAACAATTTCCAGTAATTAACTTTATCGAAAGCTTTACTGAAATCAACAAAACAGGTAAAAACATGACTTCCATGATGTCTATAATACTCGATAGTCTGCTTTAGTACATGAGTACATAATCCGGTTGAATGGCCAGACTTAAACTCAAACTGAAAATTATCATAATCATAAAGGCTATGTACAGATTGCGCAATGAGAGATTCAAACAATTTAGATAATGCATTAGAAATTGCAATTGCTCTATAATTATTAAGGTCAGATAAATCGCCAGATTTATTCTTAACTATATATATATATATATATATATATATTAATATATATATATATATATAATATACGTATATATATATATATATATATATATATATATATATATATATATATATATACGTATATATAGGCCTATATATATACATATATACAAACAGGATAAACAGGATTGTTTTCTCAGGGAATGACGCCCTACCCAGGAAATGTTAGTCAAAACTAAGGATGGCATAGGGGCCAGCGTCGTCAAAGCAGAATCCCCAAGAATAATGGTATATCAAAAGGACTGTTTTGAATGCCTTAAAAATCCACTCGCATGTGGACATGAAGAGGAAAACGGAAGATAGAGATGAGTGTTGTATACCATGGACCTGCCAGTATGCAGTGCACTAAGAGAGTTTATATATATATATTATATATTATATACATATATATAAATATATATGTAGGCCTCTATATATATATATACTGTATATATATATATACATGTATATACTTACTGTATATTACTGTATATTATATATACATATATATAGGGCCTAGATAAAAAGCCCTGTATATATATATATATATATATATATATATATATATATATACAGTATATATATATATATATATATATAGAGAGAGAGAGAGAGAGAGAGAGAGGCCTGCATATAAATGTATATAATACGGCATAATGCGTATACATATATATATATATATATATATACACTGTATATAACATATATATATATATGTATATATATATATACATATGTATATTGTAATATATATATATATATATATATATATATATATATTAGGTAATATATATATATATATATATATTTATTATATATATATATATATAAATACATACATGTATATATATATACATGTATATATAAATCTGAATTATGCTACATAAACTTAATTTTCATTTTCGATTGCAACAGATACAACAATGGTGCACCTTAGTGAAGCTCTTGGGTTTAAGATGCCTCAGTTCATTTTGAAGTAAGATGATATAAACTCTTTTATCGGGATCAAATCCAGTTTTAATTTGATGATTACTGAATTATTTTAAAATTAACAGTTAAAATAAAATTTTATATTTTACGTGAAGTCGAACTGCACAATGCTTCAGGTTATTTGCTTTTTCTAAATTGTATCTCAGACTAATTAATAGAGTAAAATAGTGTATAATGGAAAAATTATTTAGATTATGATTAACTGAGACAAAATATCACTAATATTATGTTGTGTATAATGAGTATTTTTAATTATGAAATAGGCCTATGCCTAGTTACAAATAGATGCTCACCATTTTAAAGTAATGCGAACCTATGGACCTTAAGTTCAAATTTATTATTAGCTATTTTCAATGCATTTCTGAAATTTTATTATTGACAATGTGCTAAAATGTTCAATTTCATTACTCATCTATAACATTAGTTAGTAGCAAGAAACATATGAACAAATTATATCATAAACTTGCATTTGTTATTTTATCTAACTGTATCTCTCTAATAAATTGTTTTTAGTAAAACCTAACACACATAGCCTACTAAGAAAATTTTAATTGCACTGGTAAAATGTAAATGGATTTTAAATAGTTCTTGCTGTCTGAAACTGTAATATATTATGTAATATTTTGGAAACTTTTATTTTTCTCCAGATTACTGGTCTATTTTATAGTAATTACAAATTTTCTATACCCAAAAGAAAATTTAATAAAACTATGCTTTGAAGGTCTATGAACACTAGAAGATTTGAGGTCCATTACCAGACATGCATACATAGATAGAGATCAAATGATTGCATACATAGTGTTATAATGATTTCCTTTTTTATTGATTATCGTCAGTTGTAATTCTTTTGGATTTTACTAAAACATAAGAAATTGCAATAAATTTAAGAAAAGGCTGATTGGTGAACATTACTCTACGAACTCTGCAATGTTCATTTACTCGATGAGTTGTGGGATAAATAACCTCCCCCTCCATTCATCTGGAACACTCCTAATATGGCAAAATATGCAAATAAAGGTGGTAAAGCTAAGGTAAACGTCAGTTTCCTCACTCGAAAGCGATGTCAGTGACGAGAGAGCTCAGGATTTGAACCCCGCACTTACTGATCCGCAGTCGAGTGCCTTAACGACATCGCCTCTGGCTCCAGCTAATATATAAATATGAAACATAGCCATCAATTTAAATAGTTAAATTGTATGAGAGGAGTTGTAGCAGACTTGCCTGGTAAACAGGTGACACTAGTCGTGTTCGAAATATCACTGAACTTTCTTTTAAATAAAACCCAATTTATTGCATATTTACGTTTTTATATACTAGTATCAGTACACTAAGAGCGATTGAAAGAGAGAGAATAAAATATTTGCGTGTGTGACAGAGAGACAGACAGACAAACAGACAGAGAGGCAGACAGATGGACAGACACTATAGTGTCCCTATGATGAGCCAATAAAAGAACTCTTCATTCTGACTGACATTCTGAATTAGCGGGCTAATATGAATTGTGCAAATTGTTGCTTTCAATTCATTCTAGAATAATCTAACATGTAATATACAGATGTCAGTGGAATGCTACTGATTGCGAGCCTGGGATCATTGTTCCGGAGCTGACTGAGATGGGATTATGTTATACATTCAATGGACCGCATAGTCCGGCGTTATTTACCACTCATGAAGGTATGGAATTTGGCATTTGATTTATTCATTTCTTTTTCATATATCATTTAATCATTTAACTCCTCAGTACGAACGACCATACTAAATAAAAATAAAATAAAGCGTCTATATTCTAAATTCTAATTTTAAAATTAAAAAATACTCATTCAAAATGCAGTGAAATGATGTCCTGTGATCCACTTCGACATTCTCATTCACATTCACATTCGAAATTAAGGTGTTGTTTCTAAATTTTAAATTCAAAACCAATTTTTAAACAAATTAATAACAGGAAATGCACCATTTAAATTGCACAATAATTCTAAATGATTCACCTACAAACTGGTGCACATGCACAACAATATCTTCACCAATAGCCGAATAATCTCAAATTAAAGTTAGACTTGTGGAGATTTTCAGGTATTTCTCAACATAAATTCCAGGTTTCGAAATGCACAAAATATAAATGCAAATAAAAACTGTGCACCATTGAAATTGCACATAAATTGGACATTATCCACCTGCAATCTGGTGCATTTGCACTACAATATCTGCACAAACGGACGATTAATCTCCTATAAAAGTGGGACTATTTAATTTAAATGGTGGACAGTATTTATCTGCACTTATTTTTTATGCACTTCGACACCTCGAATTTATGTTGAGTAATGCCTGAAAATCTCGACCAGTCCCACTTTTATTTGAGATTATTCGGCCATTTGTGCAGATATTGTAGTGAAAATTCACCAAATTGTAGGTGGATTATGTAAAATTTATGTGCAATTTAAATGGTGCACAGTTTTTCTCTGAACTTATTTTTGTACATTTTGAAATTTCGGATTTTTATGTTGAGAAATGCCTGAAAAACATAACAAGTCCCAATTTTATGTGCGATTATTCGACCATTTGTGCAGATATTACTGTTCAAATGCACCAGATTGTTGGTGGATAATGTACAATTTATGTGCAATTTAATTTAAATGGTGCAATTTCCAATTATTAGTTGTTTATAAATTTGATTTTGAATTTGAAATTTAGAAAAAACACCTTAATTTCGAATGTGAATGTGAATGTCAAACTGGAATACAGGACATGACATTTGTTGTAAAGTGTTACATAAAGCTAAATAAATACATGTACAAAGTAGTTAAAGTTTACTTGATTACAAAAATTTTGAATGTCATGCAAGATTCTCCTGCGTCCTGATACTGTATTGCGAAATTAGAAATTCTAAAAAGGATATTTGGTTTGTTAAACAATATGAATATGTAATATCTTTTAATGTACACTAGTGATCATTCCTTTATGATCGCTCCTTCCAGCCTGCTTTACCGCAAATCTGGAATTCTCTTTCATCCAATCTTCGGTAATCTTCATTTGAATCACACCGGCCTTTGCTTTCATATGAGCAGTTCCAGAGGCAGTTGAAGGCCTACCTTTACCATCTCCCTTTTCCATCCAGTGTGCATGAGCAGCGACCTGCGCCTAAACCACCTTTTCTTTAATTCCCTTAGTAGTTTGGACTGATTTTCTGGAATTTAGAATTTTGCACCGCTTTTGGACCTTCTTTTTGCTCGCCGGCTTTATTTTGTCTCAATAGTGCTCGATGTTGTAATTGATGACTGTAGCACTCTAATTTTTGTTGATTTTGTTGCTGTACTTAAGCATAGCTTGTGCAGGTATGATGGATTTTCAAAATTCCTCGGCAATTTTCTGCAAAGTGGCAATTCCAACTTGTATATTCGTTTTCAGTGTCAGTTTTGATAAGAACCCCATTGATCACAGGTTGATCCTTTCATAAACTGATATGCCTTATCCTGACTGCATTTATTCTATCGGTTGGGAAAGGTATGGCTTCTGGTTTGATTTCTCATTGTCTTCTCGGTTAAAGCTTAGTTATTAATACGTTCAGCTAACAAGTGCAAGTCTAATCTAAAAATAAATAATTGAATGTATACATGTATTATTTAGGTGCTGAGAAAGGTCTAAGCCTGACGCTGAACATAGAGAACTATGAATATGTCCAGAGTTTAGTGAAAGAAATTGGTGCAAAGGTTTGCATTGGTACTACTGTGCATGTATAGATTTTCTACTTACTTTAATTTACTTGCTCGCATTTTTTTCATTAACCCGATACACGTAAAGAATTTGGTTTGCTTTGCTTACAGCTTATTCATAACTAAATCAATGAAAATGTTTAAAAAACATACTTCTCATGACTGTTAGTATTAATGTGATTATTAGTGTGAATTTGAATAGAGACTAGTATGAGGGAAATATAATGGACAATAAAATAAAATCCGAATCACGCGCAGCGTAAAGAAGGGAGCAAGGTGACTTTATCCCTATTTGGGACCAAGGGTTGAGCTCTGTTATGGGGAACTTTGTCCCCCAGACGTTTATGTACTCTTGCTTAGGCCCCTATATTATCTTAAAATTGACAGCATTTGATAGCATTCCGAACTGAAAAAATTGAGCGGTAGGCCTAGATAAATACGTTCCCCGTGAGAAGGTTAATTTCAAACCAGTTGGGGGAAGTGAGGAACCAGTGACGGTGAAAAATGACCGGCTTCCTCTTCAAATCCAACCTTGATTAATAGCTATTTAAGTTACTGATAAATAATTTGCGAATTTTGTGATATAAAATGAAGAGAAAACGAGTTCTTTTGTTGATATATCGGTATCATTATAATAACGATAAATAGCCTAATTGTAATGTAATAAAATTACAAATAATTACGATAGGCCTAATATAATTATTATATTTTAGCGATCAAATTTACTGACTTGTAATAATATCTTATGGTCAGAGGCGGATTCAGGAATGTTTTAAGGGGGGCCCTTTTTTAGAGTGTACACATTTTTTGCATTTGCTTCGCTTTCTTCAAGACTTGTGACGCAACCAGACAAAATGCTGTAGGGGCCTCAAACGTTTTTCTCTATACTGCTCTCGGCTCATAAAGTTAGTGCATCCCCGTATCATACCCCCCCCCCCCCCCCCCCCCCACTCATACCCGTAGGCTACTAAAGTCAGGGAGATCTAAAATGCCTAAAATCCGACATTTGTTTAGGAAAAAAGTAGGTTAATGTTTCACCTCTGAAGAAACTCAGCGGATCTGGACGAATTGCAAAAGTGACCTAATGTTGGCGGTATAGGGGGTGGGCTTAAGCCCCTCCCAGTCAAGGCTGTTATCACCACTGCTACGGCAAAGAGTTCACATTTTTTACTTACACCCTAGTGGGGCCAATATTTGAAAAAAATGAGCTAGTGGGACTGTTCGAGTTTCCTCTCGTAGCCCCCCCCCCCCGTTACCACTGCACTTGCAAACATATTTGCACATAGCCATAGAAAGTTCCATAGAAAAAATTAAATTACTTTTTTTTCAAGCGGGCCTAAGGGGGGCCCTACCCCCTGGATCCGCCACTACTTATGGTAGTATCATAAGAATATCTCTTCAAACTTATTACAGGATGACATTATAAAAATTATTTACATTAAACTACATTTGTTTTAATGACCGTTGCCAAGCGAAATTGTAAGTTTATTATATAATTATTAGCACAGAACCTGCTATTTTATTTTAAGTCTCTCTCACTTTATTGATTTTGTTCTGCCAAGATATTATGTCTTTAATACTGAAATTTGAGAGTATACTATTTGAACTATTGAAATGTCTGTTATTGGAAAACAAGCATAGTTCCTAACGAAACCCTGAAAACCCAGGAGGTGATATTATTTTAGGCGTAGTTGTTACGAAGTGTTTGCTAAAGTGTTTCATTGTTGTAAACCGCATTCATGACTAAATTTGGAGCAGAGTTTTGTACCAAGGGCTTTGTATTGCTCTATATAGCTCAGTAAGAAGATCTTCATCTTATGATGTGATAGAAATTAGGCTACCTTAATATCAGTTAGATATTTTGTGGGATTGGGGGCTACTAATCTTAGTAAGCTGTACAATCCGATCCATAATATTATATTGCGAAAGAAAGGGCGATCACACCTGAGCGAGAGCGAGAGAGAGAGAGAGAGATAGAAAGAGAGAGAAAAAAAAGGAGAGAGAGAGATAAAGACAGAGACATGTTTAAGTATACTATATTTCTTTGTAGATTCACGTGCATGATAGAGACAACATAGCTGACGTGTCGCACTTAGGATTCGCTGTGGCTCCTGGCAAAAGAACTCTGGCTACCATCAGCTATTCAACGGTATTTTCTGTTATAAATATGGTTGCATAGATGTCCATCAAGGCTATGGTTTTAAATTTTAGTGATTCAGAATACTACATGTATAAAGTATGTATTTAGTAAATAAAATAAATAGGCCTACACTAATTTGAACAGCATTTATGAATGTTTATTGTGGTTATAGTTTGCGCATCACAGCAGTGATATTTACAATGTGTAAACTCATTGTAGAGACTGGGGCATGTCAGATTCGATTCTGCAGGGTCCGCTTGTCGAAATGTGTAGCGTTCGTGGACGTCTTCCGAATTGACTTACTATTCGCATGTCATCGATAATTTTATCCAGTCAACGCTTCTTTTGTCTACCTCTCTGAAGACGACAATATGGATTTAGAATATGGCTGTCTGGATCATCGAATTATTGTCACTTCTCATGGCAAGACCTTATCAGCGCAGCCTTTAATCATTTTCTCCGTTATTGGAGCTACTCGCATTCGAAGACGGTCGCTTATGTTGGGGACATGGTATATTAGGATATGAGACATAGGATATCATTTTCTATATATATATATATATATATATATATATATATATATATATATATATATATATATATATATATATACTGAATATATATATACATGTATCTATATATATGTATATATATACAGTATATATATATATATATATATATATATATATATATATATATATATACTGTAGATATATATAAATATATATACAGTATATATCTATATACTGTAAATATGAATATATGCAAGCGGGTACTATGAACTGTCTTTAACACAATTGTAGCCTTGATGGACATACGTCCCAGCTGTTGGCATGTATGTTATATTTCACGTTGTTTTTGCATATTGCATAATGTCTTTGTGTGATTTCGTGACAAATTCATGTATAATATATCTGTCGTAGGAATACTATATATATATATATATATATATATATATATATATATATATATATACTGTATATATATAGGCCTATAGATAGAGCTCTACAGCATTATATATAGATATATAGATATATATATGCGTGTGTGTATATATACATGTATATATTTACATGTATATATATATATATATATATATATATATATATACATGTAAATGGCGTGTGTGTGTGTTGATATAAAATTAAATCGATATAGTACACTTGTGTTAAACTATTCCACAGAATACAGGTTTGCCTCCACCGTGGGGGCAATGCGGCAAAGCTGCCCTAAAGCTGTACGACATTTCCAGTAAATATACGAGAGCGAGATGTGACATGGAATGCAACGAACAATCTCTGATAGCTTATTGCAACTGTTCAGCTGACTACATGCCTGGTAATAGAAATAATCTAAATTAATATACTGTGTAATTTGTATATATTTTCAGTTTACATATATATATATATATATATATATATATATATATATATATATATATATATATATATATATAGCTAGTAAAGCTAATGTTAACGCCTGTTTCCTCATTCGAAAGCGGTGTCAAAGACGTGCAAGCCCAGGATTAGAACTCCGCACGTACTGATCCGCGGCCGAATATCTTACCGACATCGCCACTGGCTGCAGCCAGTAGCAATGTATATATATATGTATATATATATATATATACATGTATATATATACATGTATATTACTTTATATACTGTATATATATATATATATATATATATATATATATATAATATATCATAGATAGCTTTTTCGATGGATTCTCATCTATATTCACAATATAATCCTAGTTCTGTGTTACAGAATTGCAAATGACATGTTCAAGATATTATGTGCTTCTTTACAACTTGCTGTTTTTCTAATGTACAATAAGTAATGCCGTGGACGGTGTAACATAGAAATAAAACGATGAATAGGTAATAACATCATCATCATCATCTTCTTTCATTAAATCCCAATTTAACCAGGGTCGGGATACGTAGACTTTCTCCAGTCCTCCTCACCATATCATCAGACAATCCCCTATTTTAATGTTCTTCTTAATTACCGCATCCCAGTTTAATTGTGGTCTACCTCTCTCTAACTTAGCATCCAGATCCTCTCTCCAAACTCTTTACTACATCCTCATCTGCCTTTCTCACAATATGCCCATACCAACTCAATCTCGACAGAGCCAACCTATCCCCGATCGCCTAAACATTCAAATTCATCCTCATATATTCATTTTCCATTCGGTCCTTCCTAGTTTTTCCACACAGTAGACGCAACATTCTCATTTCTGCCCCATACAAACTCTGCAAATGTTCCCTTTTTAGTGCCAAACACTCCGAACCATACATCATTACTGGTCTTACCACAGAACTATAGAATTCGCCTTTCAATCTTAGTGGTAATAATGAAGTGAATAGGTAATAAATTAGTGAATAGGTAATAACTTAGTGAACAGGTTATAATGTATAATTAAATTAATGTAGAATATACATGTACAATCAGCTTCGTGGAATGGAAGAATGGTGGAAGGAAAGAGAAGCGGTACCATGCAGAGATTATGAATAGTAAATTATTTCAAGATCCACTCGTTTATGGGCATGCCGATGAAACCGGAAGAAAGAGAAGAGTGGAGGCGGTAAATAGTTTTATTGTTGTTTGATTTATTTCAGGTAAAAGTAGAGTGTGCAATCTACAGGAACGAGAAATATGCTATAATGTTTGGAGTAAGATTTCTTAATTTCTAAAAATGCCTTATCTTTAACTATTTTGCATAAATTTTACGCATCAATGACGTTTAACATTCTTTATAACTCGTTGGCGATATTTTCTGCAATTTGTTAATGTTAGGGATTGTTATTGATGCCAAATATGATAAGTGTTAATTTTTCATAAGCACTCTTCTACCTGTGTTATAGCCGGACCACTGAAGAATATACCAACTGTAAACTGTACGTGTCGTAGGAGACTACAGAACAAAAACTGGGAAAGGCAACGAGAAGCGATCTCAGAAGCCATATAATTCCCAAGTTATAGACTACATTAAGATAATAATAATAACAACAATTAGAGTGCTACTGTCATCAATGACAACATCGAGCAATATTGAGACAAAATCAAGCCGGCGAGCAAATAGATGCTCCAAAACGGTGCAAATTCCAAAATCCAGATAATCAGTCCAAAGTACAGGGTATCAAAGAAAAGGAGGTTTAGGCGCAGGTCGCTGCTCATGGACACCGGATGGAAAAGATAGGTCTTCAACTGCCTATGGAACTGATCATAGGAAAGCTAAAGCCAATGTGCTTCAAATGAAGATTTCCGAAGATTAGATGGAAGAGAATTCCAGATCTGCGGTGCAGCATGCTGGAAAGAACGATTAGATAGCTTAGAGCGCGAAGGTAAGCTAGGTCTCACAAGAGTAATTAATTTAGAAGACCGAGTAACAGCAGGTTGCATCACTTTAATCAAGTGAGACATAGAAGGTTGTCCAGGGATGGTGTTGGACTTATAGGTTAACGAAGATGTTTTATAAATGATTCGCTCTTTAATCAATGACTAAAGCCAGTGCAAAGACTTTAAAATGAACGTAACATGTGAGTACTTGGAACTAAAAAAATTGCTCGCACAAGAGAATTCTGAACAAACTGCAATCGATCAATCTCACAGCCAGGGAGATTTAAAAACAGGGAATTGCAGTAGTCCAATTTCGATTGTACAATAGCAGCACCAATTGTAGCAGATGTCTCACGTGACAAATATGGAAGTATTCGACGAAGATCACGGATATGGAAGAAACATGCTTGTCAAGTTTTCGTTATGTGTTCGTGGAAGGTTAGGTGTTTATCAAGGATAACACCGAGATTTCTCAAAGAAGAAACAGGTGTTATTGTAATGTCCGAAGATAACGTAAGAGTTTTCCCATTCAGCTTCGGATGCGTATAAGGCACACAGCCTTTTGTAAAGGGATTAACAAGTTGATATATGGAGTGCTCTACATGTATATGGAACGTGAATGTAGACGTTGAGTATGAATATGTACCATGGACCTGCCACTTGGCAGTTCACCGGAGAGAGGTATACTCTCCACCTAGGTCCATGTGGCAAAGAAAACGAGAGATGACGTAAAATATACATTCTGTATATTCAAAAATAAATAGGATCGAGAAAAATATTTCAAAAATATGTAATTGAGTTACTTACCATGTTAATTAGATTGAGTTCGTCAAAAAAACGTTCGAATTTTTAAGGAATTTTTGACAATTTTATTTGGATAGTATTAGGCAGGTATGTTCATAAAGGTAGCCTAAGTAAATCATCCGGCATGCATAATTTTCAGATTTAAGCATAATCAATATTGAATAGGGAATGGAGAAATAGTAAATATACATAATTAATCAATTCTTACACATAGGCCGCATAATTATATACTGATTACGCACAATTAAAAAATAATTGGCTTAAGTGTAATTACGTAGGCCTATACACAGTGTCGAGCGTACTACACTTTAATTGCTCAAAAATTCTAATTGTCAATGGTAGATGGCTTTAAATGCGGGAAAGGGTAAAAAAATCAATGTTTTACAATTTTAAACCAATTAAAGTGTAGAAGGTCTGCATTCCATAATGTGTGTAATTACATCTATTATTATATAATTATGTGCAGTTAAATTGTATAAAATGAGGTGTAAGTATAATGTAGTTCTGTAGCATATAATTAGTAGGCCTAACTGTACATAATTAATTATTGGAAGGCTGTGGAGAGAATTGGTTGGAAGAATTAAATCCAATGAACATGCCGTTAGGCAGTGGATTAGAAAAATAAGTAAGAAGGCCTAACTCTCATCTCTGATCAATCTTGATAATGTAGGCCCTACTTTACTATCTAATTTGGGTCCAATAAGATTGCCATTGAAAAAACAATAATAGTTTTTGAAGAGATTCGCTCTGAAAGTCAGCGTCAAGAAAAGAAGCAAACAGACAATATGGAAGCATACATTAGGAATTCGTTAAGTCGTTGGAGGGTTCCTTAATGAAATGGTTTTTGCAAATAGTTTGATTTAGATTTTTAATGTTATTTTTTAATTTTTTTGTTGTTGTTTATGACGAGTTTGAATAATAATATTTATCTTTTTTACGCCAAGAAATGGACAATTTAATTGCGAACTATTAAGCTAAAGACTAATTTGTATATACATGTATATAAATATTGGCCCATATATACTGTATATGTATATATGTATATATATATATATATATATATATATATATATATATATATATATATATATATATATATATATTATGTGTGTGTGTGTGTGTGTGTGTACATGATGTGTATGAATTAGTTGATCGATTATGAACAGATAGTGAAAGTGCCTTTATTGAAAGAAACTGCGAACCATGCCCGGTGGAATGTGACATCGCAGCGTATCAGTCTTCCCTGTCTTTCTCTTTAATATCTATTCAGTCATTCAGTGATGAAATAAATGGATCATCGGTTCTAATGAAGTCATACCAGAAAGCGTTGGAGACAAGATATCGAGTGGATTCTGCGTTATTCACGAAGACAGTTTCCTTAATGCAGGCTGTCATTGATAACTGCAATCTTCTACGGTATTTATTCTTACTGTTACAATGCTCAGATCGCGCATCATGAATACCAGAAACCAGTAATGCGGTCTCGAAGATCGGTCACAGGCCATGTCCTTGCTATATCAATTACCGGTGGTTATTATTAATATTTTTATTTTATCATATTGTTATTATTATTATTATTATTATTACTATTATTATTATAATTATTATTATATGACACCAGAGCTGGCAAGAAACATTTGAAAATATATAGGACCTATTATTCTTGGTAATACTTATGCCTATATATATATATATCTTTTATATAGCTATATATATATATATATATATATATATATATATATATATATATATATATATATATATATATATATATAGGCCTATACATAAACATAAATATATATATATACATGTATATATATATTGCATATATATATACATATATATACATATATATATATAGGGTATAGGTCTACATGCTGCCAGGTACATTGATTTCCTGTCTCTTTTCCAAAAAGAAGTCCCTTCCACTGGCCTCGCCAGGACTTTAGGGTTTGGGGGCCAAAAATCGGACAATATTTTCAGTGATTTTATAGAGCCTTAAATACCATAACCACTGAAAATATTGTAACCACTGAAAAGCTTAAAAAGCAAATTACAATTTGCTTTTCAAAATCTTTTTACAAACCGCCCTCTATTTTCGATTTTTGGTCGATCCAACGATCTCCTGTTTGTGTGAATGGTTACTCAAATATTCAATGTTGGATTCGATGTAGAGACCAGCAAGGAGGAAAGTTTAGTGGACTAGAAAAATATGCCACGCGCAAGCCGAAGCAAGTGGGTCCGGGGGACTATGTACACACGGCATGGTCCAGGGTCGGAATCCTGCAGGGGGTTTGGGGTACGAAGTCCCCCAGAAGCTGAAGCACTTGCATAAATAATGTTTTCAAATTTATAGCATGCTGAAATAAAAAAAATGAGTGGGATAGTTAATGATATTCCCCTCCGAAGATTATTTTCAAAACAGTTGGGGGGTATGTAAGGAACCAGTAACGGGGAACACCCGGGCTTCCTCCCTAAAATCTAAACCTGAAAATATTTTCTCCTAGCAGCAATTACTAGATTTTGAACCATTATTTTCTGATTTATTTTTATTAAATTCATTACATAAGTGCAAGAAATTGTTGTATGTATATATATATATATATATATACTCTATACATATATATATATACTGTATATACGTATATATATACTCTATATATATATACTCTAAACATATATATATACATATATATATATATATATATATATATATATATATATATATATATATATATATATATATATATATATATATATAATTTGAAATCCATCCCGTCAAATGTTGCTTTAATATATATTTAATTATCTTAAAATTTAACTTGTTAAATAATACTATATCTATATAAATTCATCCTATTCGTCTGTAGTATAACGAAAGTTAAGCTTAACGTGGTGACTGTTTCTAACTCTTCCAATTACATCGTCACTGAAGGCGCGCAAATTCAATGTAGTACTGTTAGCAAAACATGGGGATTAGCTTTGGAATAAGTATGAAGAGAGATAAGAATTGTTTAGCATTAATATCCCACAACCGCAATGAAAGAACATATTAATTATGAAGATACCTTCACGCTACATTTCAAAACTTGATTCATCCTCACCGTCTACTAATTTATACCATAGACAAGTTTACATAATGACAGCAATCAGCAAAACTTACATAGAGATCTCTAGGAGCTTCGACGTTATATACCGTATGTTGCAGCAATCACTTTAATACAGTACTAGAGATACTAAGCAATCAAATCACTGCGACACAACTCATATAAGTGGCAAAGTTGAAAGTCTTACAAAAGAACCACTAGGCCCACCCCCCCCCTTTCAAAAACTTATCGGCTTTAGGCGAATCTTATAGTGGTCCTTAGAAGGGTTGGGTGGCATGCTCCCCCTTGTCCCCAATGGCGACACTAATGGGCCCTACTGTTCGATGAGAACTTCCAAAATTACCAACTTTGCCACAGCTTTGGATATTTATTTTACATCTCGTTCAGAATATCGATTCATTTTAAATTTGTAGTCTTTTCACATTCAATTTACTACTTAGGTAGTCGATTTCATTTCTTGCTTATATGTAAATAAATAAATATGAAATATACTGACATAAATAGTATTTATTAATATTCCGCAGGATAGGAATACAGGTAGAGGTGATTGATCCAGAGACCTCTTATATTCAGAAAATTGCTCAATCATTTAACGCTCTTGCTTCAGTAGCAACTGACGATAATGTTATAAATACAGCCTCGTTTCTACAGAAATATCAAGACTGTTACGATGAGACTGCGAGGGATTACATAGACTCCCTGACAGTTTCGTTGAATACCTGCTCGCAGTTGATTAGTAAGATATTCGCCATATTGCATCGGTTTCCACATTTCAGTCCTGAAGAAACTAAATTAGTTGATATATTCAACACCGAAGTTGGGTTGCTCTATACATTTTTAAATAGTATAGATGAAGCCTACAATAATTCAATTATGGAGCTAATGTACGAGAAAGAAACTATAGACTCTTGTCTAGATCAGATTACGACTCCAGACTGTCTGTTGTTAAATTATGTTTTAAATGCGACGCTTTATGAATATATGACCAGTTATTTCTCATTATATAACTACAGAAGTAGCAACAATGTTTCGCTATTTAGCAGCAATACAAAGATGGCTTCTGAGGGTGAAAACGGTAGCGATTTTTATCAAGACAGCGACTTTTCAAATCATTCAAATGTAATAGACGACGATATAAAACAAATGTTAAACAAGGATGTGCTGAAAAGATTCCTCCTGTATGCCAGGGAGGCATCAGATTGTCTCGCACAGTACCCGTCCAGTCTTAAAGCTTTTGTTGATCAACTTAACGAACTGAGTTATAGCATAAATTTGCCAAAATCATCTGTTGCCATTGATAGTACGCTGATGAAAATGAAACTCAATGCAGTCAACTTGCAGACGACACTGGACAGCTACGTCAATGGAGGCATAGATCAAATCGGACAATTACTTCTTTTGATTACTGATGTCACAAATATTATCTCTCAGCTTAAAATAAATACTGATGTCATTTTTGAAAATATAATTCAGACGTACTTAACGGAATTGAGTCGGAATATTGACAGTAGCGGTGCGAGTCTCATCAGTGATTATTCCACTATTCTAACGAATTTCAATCAATTAAGCGTAATCTTCCCAGTGAAGAAAATTCCTTTTGAAAATTTCGCTCGATCGCTTAAGATTTGGAGAAGACCAGAATTGCGTATATCATCTGAAAAGGTAAGCTTCATTAAAAAATTGATATATTGCAACCATTCTACAGTATTATATTAAAATAAAGACGAAACATTCAGAATAATGGGGTTATTAATATTTTCCTTAGGGATACGTACATTCATAGACGGGACGTCCGAGATGCAACAGGATTATCATTTTTATTTTAAGACAGGTCCGCTAGGGAGTAGGGACTCACTTGCATCAAATGATAAATTGAGCATGTGAAGAATTTAACAGACGCTCTTAATATTTTAAAGCCAAGAGAACGAACATGTCATGGTAGGCATCATCTTATAATTGAATATATTCAATATAGCAATTTTAGACCAACTAAATGTTAATGTATTTTTAAAAAATCAACAAGTTTCAATCCTTTGTGAAAGATGATTTTTCTACTTCGTAATCGTGTAATGAAGTTTAATAGAGTCTACATGTATCAAATAATATCCTATTATCTTCATATAATCACTAGCGTTATTTATAGCAATCTCTAGTAGGCTTTTTTACGTTGTAATATAACTTCATGTAAATCAAAGGTAATATAATTAAATGTAATTTTTAAAGTTCATAAATCGGCATATCATTGTAATCTAATCCATTAGGTAATGTAGTATAATATAATGGTATCCCGACCCTAGTTAAACTTGGATACAAGGGAAAATAATTATGATGATGATGATGACGACGAAGATGATGAAGATGATGGTGATGATGATGATGATGATGATGATAATGATGATGATGATGATGACGATGACGATGACGATGATGATGATGATGATGCTGATGCTGATGCTGATGATGATGATGATGATAATGATGCATATAACGTCATCGTTAATGCTCGGTGCAGCACAACTCCACAAGTCTCTTAGTACATTTGCGCTTATGATCGATGCCCGTTGTTGTCAAGAATACGAGTTACACTCTAATTCCGGGTGTTTTTGAGAAAGTTTAAAATATGTCTTCTCTGATAAGAAACGATAGGACGCCGCTGCATCAATTTGCTGCTCTAGAGACTTTAAGACTAATACGTCTTAAAGCAGAGAGTTACATTTATTAATCGCCTGCTAATCCAGTTTTAATTGACTTACATAATATTACATAGTACTCAGAGGCGGATCTGTGAATTTTTTAAGGGGGGGCCCGAAATTTTGTTTGAGAGTGTACACATTACGCCCCGAATTCTTCGGGACATGTGACGCCACCAAACAAAATACTGAGGGGGGGGGGTGGTAGGGCTCATCATTTTTCACTACTGCGCTCGGCTCATAGAGTGATTGTTTTCCCGTATTTTACCCCCCATTCTCACACTCATACACGTACAAAAGTCAGGGGAAAACCTAAAATGCCAAAAATCCTACAATTTTTGGAAAAAGTAGGTTAAATTTTTCGCCCCTGAAGAAAGAAACTCGACAGTGGATCTGGACGAATTGCAAAAGTGACCTAATTTTGGTGTTGGGGGGCTTAAGCCCCTCCCAGCTAAGCTGTTTGCACCACTGCTCCGGGATAGAGTTCAAATTTTTTACTCACTCTTTTTTCTTCTTACACAGTGGCTAAAGTGCAAATTGAGAGCTAGTGGAACGGTCAACATTTTCGGGCCCCCTTCTATTATTCAGGGCTCATAGTATACCAGATATGGGCCACCAGTGGGCCCATTTTTGAAAAAAAAGTCGAGCTTGTAGAACCGAGTTCCCTCTTGTACCCATCCCCTCTCCCTAACCATTGCCCTTACAAACATATTTACACATAGATATTGCCATAGAAACAATGAAAATATAGTTTATAATTTTTTATCGGCAGGCCTAAGGGCGGGGCCCGGGCACCCTGGGCCCCCCTGGATCCGCCACTGATAACACTACAGAGTCAGGAGGCAATTGCATGCCTGTTTAAGACTCACTAAACCTTAACTAACACCAATACTACTAACAGCCAATTCTTCAATATACTGTAAGACTGAACAGCCAATACTTCAATATAAGACTGAGAAGGGCATTATATAAATACATTTACTGAACTGAGACAATAGACAACTATGCCTATTTATTTAAAATTTTCAAATTTCTATTTCTTTTTATAGTCCCGTTGTTACACTTTTTACCATAGGCAACTAAAAGGGTATTTTCGTTTTACTCATAACTCAAAACGCTCACCAGGTATTCTGGGGGACCCCTAACCGTTGCAAATGATTTAAATTTCAGGCTTTCGGTTTCAAATATTCCTCTGATGAATCGCAACAGATTTGGCCGACACATGTCTCGCTGAGCGACTTCGTTCAGAGCAGCAACTCCGATCGTCAGATCAACTTTATTATAGAAAGTTTCTGCAGTCAACTGAAACTCACTCTAAGTACCTATCAGGAAGATCTCAATTCACTCAAACTAAGCATATCTGTCGCAATAACTGATTTGATGAATCATCTACAACAGTTTACAGCCAAGAACGTTATCGACGAATCCTTTGTCAGGTAAAAAGCTGGTTAAAAAAGCTAAGGTTAACGTCAGTTTCCTCATTCGAAAGCGATGTCAGTGACGTGCGAGCCCAGGATTTGAACTCCGCACATACTGATCCGCGGTCAAGTATCTTACCGACTTCGCCACTAGCTCCAGCCAGTAGACAATAATAAAAAATATTTTGGTAATAAGTGATGATGCGTTGCGGTGGTTTGATTCTTGACTTATTCTATTTTAAAATTAATTTATAGAATTTTGCTGTATGGTTGGTGGTTAATAGAAAAACCTGCTAAGTATAGTATATTATATTATTTATCGAGTATTACACTTAATTTAGACTTTAAAAAACAGCTATAGAACCTAATAAATTATTTTTCAATAATATCACTTAGATCTTTATTAAGCAATGAAAGATTGATCCTTAGAAATATGTAACTTTATCAATATACAGTATACAGTTTATGTTAAATTCTCGGAAAGTAATTTTAAATATATCAAAATCCTCGTAAATGAATTGAGAAAACATAGGTGAAGCAAATTATTGTAAATGTTTTCGAAAGATAAATCAAGAAATTTAATTTTAGGGCTAATTATTTACTAATTTATGATATTCTTATAAATATTGATGCCAACAAAGTGTTAGCTAGAAGAATTTTATACATTTTGTATTGGCCTATCTGTCGTGCCAACCCGATAAATAGTTGCATCATCTTTAAGCTGAAACTGCTAGTTCTACCTTTATTTGTATTATTTACGTGTTATAATATTTTTTCTAGAGTAAATTGCATTTTATTACACAATTACTGAAAATTTCAGCCAAAATTTATTGAAAGTGGACGTGTACTTCGGAGAAATGAAATACGAGTCTATCGAACAAGCTGCCGCATATGACTTGGCAACTTTCTTTAGTAAGTTTTACTGCAGTTACTGCTTGCTTAGCTTTTTTTCATAAGTTGAATAAGAGAACAGATAATATTTTGATTAGAGACGTAAGTATAATTATATGATGATTTAGCAAAGTGCAAATTTGTAGATGATATAACAAATTTAGTAATTTGATATGAAAACTCGACTCTATTTCTGAAACGTATGCCCAAATTTAATGATATATGTGAATCTTATTATTATTTGATGATTTCACATTGCATGCATTCAGCATTACATATTACGATATATATTGATATGCTAGAGTCTCGTGTTTTCCTGTGTTGTGCTCAGGACACTGAAGAATCGACCACCCCTTAACTGTGGGCCTATGTATCGTAAGAGGCGAAAGAGCAAAAACCTGCGGAGGGCCATGAGAAATTGACCACCTCAGAAATTGTATTTTTACTAAGCGATAAGTTACATAAGGCATAGACTTTGTGAATGAACAATCCTGTTGATCTATCGGTTGCTCTTTATCTAATTTGAACGCACAAACTGTGTACGCATATTCGTAATATGTAGCCTACCTTTGACCTGCCAATTGGTAGGACAGTGGAAAGATACTTAGTCAGTAAGCTACGCTCTCTACAAATGAGAACAAATTAATATTTTATAATATTAATATATACTACAATGCGAGAATGCATTAGTTGCCTAACATTAATAATTTTGCGTTAAATATTTTATCATTTTAGAATGCATATTCCAGCACTTCAGTCTGATTGTCTTATGCAGGTGAAATAGGAGGCTATTTGGGACTGTTGCTAGGAGCCAGCGCCCTCTCTGTCTTTGAGGTACTGGATTTGTTCGTTTATCACGCCCTTCTGAGACTTTTCCGTCGAAAGCGAGTCACAGAGAAAACCAATTTCTACTTGGCAGATCCTCCCATAGACCGACGTATTCAAGAAACGAATAGCTTTTGAACTGATTCTTGAATGAACGACTGGCACATAAATAGATATTGCACACAATCAGTGGTTAAAATGGGAATTGAAAGCTAGGAGAACGGTCAAGATTTTTCGGGCTCCCAATGATGTATTTACATGTCTCCTAGTATCTAATATTATTCCTTAGCAGGTGAACACACCTCTAAAGAAAATATGAGAGCTAGGGGAACACAATTCCCTTGCGTTCCCTCAATTTAACCACTGGACATATAATATCAATCATCAAATCTCAATCATCGAAGAGCAAACGAAATCAGATTTTGTCAGATATAGATATATTTCTTGACTGAATTGTTGTGGGCGATAGTTATTGGCCCGCGCAAAGTGTTTAACGTTCAAAATCCACAACTCTATTTGTGGATATATTTTGACTACAATCTAGTTTAATATGCGTAACATATTAAAATATTGAAAGAAAGTAAAGTTAGTAAACTTAAGCCTTTCGAGGCTTTCGTTTTTTCATTCAGCCTCAATCCATTTTTTTCTCTCTATCGTAGTGCCTACTACCTAACTATTAGCAAAGTATGTGACTATTTTTTATTCCGTTACTATAAAACACTGCTTTATACGAATGTGTGAAGATCCAGGAATTTTTTAATTTGACTATTTTAATTTTTTGGGAATTTTTGATTTGAAAAATTTAGCTCAAATTGCACATTTTAAATCCTTATATGGTTGATGTTCAAATTCAAAAATCATATACAGTTTTACAAATTTTACACTGCCAAATTTTAAACTCACACATGCATATGCTGGATGCACAAAGAGCTCAAGAACATAGCATAAGAATTCTGAGTTTGAAAGCAAATTAAAGCTTGTTTAATACACATTCAAAAGACTAATGAAAAAAGCCTACATATGGGCCTAATTAACTAACAAGAATGCACGTATATACTTATTTAACACAATATAAATATATAAGCTAGATAATGACATTACACAGTTTGTCCATGATATCATCTTTGGATGAGGAAAAGAACGTTAAATCTTTATTATTATTATTGGTAACTGCTGTAGTTACAAAAGAGCATCTAGCTTTATATTTCTATTTTAGATCTAGCTAAATAAACCCTAAAATACCCAATTAATATCTAATAAGTAGCCTAATTATACTCATAGGGCAATTTACACCAACTTCTTATAATTATCTTACAAATTTTTTAAATTGATTTATGGATTTTGCTTCTACAACCTCCTCTGGAAGCTCACTCCAGCTACTAATAACTCTCTGACTGGAATAATCTGTTCATCCACTTCGGTATTTTAGTGAAAGGTGTGAAATGAAAGATTATTTTGAAATTGAATATAGGCCTATGACTTTTTCTATCATAATTAATATATATGAATATATACGAATATTGCCAGCCGTCAATAGAAGCACACACTCCTCCCCACTCTCCCACTAGGCTTTGTTTATTATGTGAATAGAGTTACCGCTACATATTATGAAAGGTCTATAGGCCTATGCATTCTTAAACCATAGAGGATGGTCTAATCAAAGGGTCTCAAGAAGAAAAGAAAGGGCTCAGAGAATGCAAGAAGCAGGCTTAATTTGAATCAGAACTGTTTAATTTTAAGGGGAGAAGAAGACAAGATTCAAGAGGTGTAGGTCTACATTGCTTGCCGCAAATGGCACAAATATTTAAGTTATTTCTGAAAAATTAACAATGGGGGCCTAACTATATGTATACGTATATTAGAAGATTGTGACAGATGTAGTCATCTTTCAAATTCTACATGTAGGTTACATATTTCAAATAATTAAGCATTTAAATTCTCTCTGGGCCACCTGTGTGGAATATGTCTTCCTGTCAGTCTATGTCTTTCTGGTCATTCCCTTAAGCTTCCAGAAAATGGTACACTTTCATGTCTTCGATTGAGCGTAGTTATACTTCACTTAAAAGTGATAGATCTCAACGCATTTGATCATTTTTCTTTCCTAATAGTTCTTTTAAATTTAGTGAAAATAGTAATAAAGTTGTAAATAGTGCTAATTGTGTATTAAGAATGATTAAAAGAGCAATTGCATGTAGAAATAAAGATATTGTGGTAAGGTTATATAAGGCTCTTGTACGGCCCAAACTTGAATACTGCGTTCAGGCTTGGTGCCCATATCTTAAGAAAGATATCGATAAATGAGAAAGGGTACAAGCCAGAGCAACAAGGCTGGTATTTGACTGTCAAAAATTTAGTTATGAGAATAGATTAAAATTCGTAGGATTAACCTCTTTATGTAAGAGAAGAACTAGAGGAGATTTAATAGAAATTTTAAAATACTCAAAGGATTCAGCAAAGTTAACCATAGTATCTGGTTTAATTTATCAAACAACAGAAACACTATAGGGGACATATTTATAAACTTAGTAAATTTAGAATCTGACTAGATTTAAGGAAATTTTTCTATAGTCAGAGAGTTATAAATGCTTGGAATAGTTTGCTAAAGGGAAGTTGTGGAAGCAGAATCAGTGAATGCTTTTAAAAACAAATATGATAAACATAGGAACATGTAAATTAGATGCTAATTGCATGTTCAGTGTGATACATATGTATAAATTTGATATGTTGACATGAAGTTAGTATGATTGGATTTTTTTAAAGTAGGACTAATTAAGTATTTTACTATGTACAGATACATGAAATTAGACTAAAATAGAAATATTTATATATTTGAAATTTCATATTAATAGTTATAGGCCTAGTTGGTCACTGGCTCGTTTGGTAAATGTCCTTCTATAATGCAGTTTTCAGTTTTATATTGAACTGTGAGGTGTTATTAATATTAATTGGTATTAGTTAAGAGTTTGATGAGTCTTAAACAAGCATGTAAATGCTTCTTGACTCTGTAATGTTATGTTATTTCACTATAATGTGTGTTATTCATTGTCATTATTATTATGGCATCGATGTGCTTAATGATATGTAGCGATCTCTTTCGATATCGAAATTGGAGTCTTGAAGAGGATTTACTGAGTTTTATTCAAGCAAATAAGCTTCCTGACCCAGTACTGCAAAAGCTGTCATTATGTTTCTATTGATTTTTATTAGTGATTTTCTTAAATAGGAATTTGTTTTTGGAATTTTAACAATATTTTTAACCACAAAAAATTTTGTGAAAGACTTTAGGAAGGGTATTAAATGCCGATCTATTTTCATAGTAATTTTAAATTCTATATATCATGTTAAAGTTTATCCTTTGACTAAGGCCTAATCTATATATAGGCGAATCCTAGGGCTAATGTTAGCGACTGGGGTAAATTATAATTAGGGTTAAGATTGAGATGTTCAAAGTTTATGAAGACCGTTGTTGTTATCGGCAACTCGGGTCGGCATCTAATGGCTATGGCTAGTAGGATAACAACAATTATGGCGGCCCCCGGTAGGTTGTTTTTATTTATTTTAAACAAATGTTTTCCAGATTATCTCCTACAAAAGTACATAACATCTCGTATAATTAAGCATTTCACGTAATATTAACAATTCGTGACAATACTCACGATAGCATATGCAGAGGGATATTCTTCATGATAATATATACGAATAGTTCAATAAGCTGGAGCTAGTCTTTGTGACCACAGCTGGTTGTCTTTAAGAGAAGCCGTTTGCTTCTGACCTTGACGTTAAACACACTACAAAATTTGGAGGGAGGCAGGATTTAGCGTTCTTGCGAAAGCGTGCTATATACTGTAATGCAATACCTTTTAAGTTTACAAATATATTCTCATTCACCATGAAGTAATTGCTAAAAACACTCAATTATACACTTGTTTCATTCCCACCTATTCTGACACTGAAGACCTGCACCAGCAATCTTTGCAATTTAAGTTCTGTTGGATGTCTACTAATTTCTCATGGTACTCAATCTACTAAAACGGAATGAGCCCACTTTTTCACTACCTTCGGGTATCTCATCGACGCTATTTCTTCAGTAAAGATTCTCAGTTCTATTCTTGATAAGCTGATCATAATATAAAATTTCAAAGATTCACACGACTGATAACCTGGAAAATTGACTAAATTACCTAATGGTTCAACACGTGGTATTAAAAGTGATAAGTGTCATCACACACAATCATGCACTATAATATGTATTTAATTTATAACTTTGCTTTGAACTTGAACAGTGTTTGAGTAGCAGAGCAATGTTCAGTGAACTCTATGGATTTTATATTTGTGTCAAACTCTGCTGTTTGTCAGGGGTGTTTTATGCATATGTAGTCTTTCGAAACTGTTCAAACTAATAGCAAGTAAAATGAGGGACTACCTGTACACATTTATATAACCTTACAGACTGGCTGGAGCCAGTGGCTCTGTCAGTAAGATATTCCACCGCAGATCAGTATGTGCTGGGTTCAAATCTTGGGCTCGCCTGTCACTGATATCGCATTTGAGTGGGAAACTGACATTAGCATTAGATTTACCAGCTTTTTAAATAAGGTTAAATATTTTAGATAATGAAGTTACTATAATTTGCAGTATGGTTCACATCTTCTAGAACATGTGAAGTGCTGTGTAATGTGAAGTGCTTTATAATAAGTTTATATAATGTGAAGCTTTTTGTAATGTTAAGGGCTCTGCATATTATGAAGCACTCTGTAATGTGAAGCCATATCTAATTGTTTAACAAAGTACAGAAATGTTTAAAATTCCAAAAGATTTCATATTTACAGAGTTTTATTTGTGAATACATGTTTGAGTATATGGACTTTATTAATTCGATGATTTGAGGTTGATAAATCTTTATGCTGAGGATTACATAACTAGAGGGCTTAAAAAATATATAATATATCATATATTTAAATCTCATATTTAAAGCTATGAGATTTTTATTATTATCTTCCTTTAATTCAAATTAATTAATAGCTGCACATATTGCTGCACTAAAATTACTCATGCATTAATTATAAGTATACAATTAATTTGATGTTAGAGATGAATAAAGGATCATATTTTATTTTTAATGTAAACACTATTTATAATAGTTTTGCTTATATATAGATATATATATATATGTAAGTACTTAATAAAGTCATTTTTTAGAAAACAATTCTGAGTCAATTTGTAGATCAAACAACAACAACAACAAATGTATTTAGAACTATGTCTGTTTATCTATGCCAGTGCAGTACTGGTATACCAGAGTACAGACTTATTGACGACACATGTTGATATTATGCCTGTAAATAAATTGACTGTAAAATTAATGGAGCAAAGCTTTAAATTACTGATACTAGACGTAGGTGATAGTGTAGGGGCTGAGTTTTAGGCATGTTGCTTGACAGTGGATCAGTAGGTTCAAAGTTCAAATTCAGTGTCCTTCCTGTCACTGATATGCTATCGAGCAAGAAACTGCTGTTAAACTTTTAGCTTGAAGAGGTATTTGTAAAAATTTAAATTAATCTTGACAATTTCACTCCCATTAACCTTCAAGTTTTGTAAATCAAGGGACTCTGAGGGTAGTATTGCCCTTGCCGGGCATGGAGCAGTCTATTGTGCTCATATCTATGCTACTTAGAATGGTGGGGCACTCTATTGTGCACATATCTATGCAGCTCAGAATGATGTATACGGTATGGCATAGATCTATAAGCCTAGCCGAGCCCACCGTGTGTTCATCCAAGCATAGCATTATAATAGCTGGTGCAAAAGGAGAATGCTGAATAGGGTGAATCATAGACTCATGCTATGCATTTATTCATGTCCAATTATTAGACTACTAGCTTTAAAGCTGGTCATTAGACCGGTAGCTAGTGTTATCTGGCGACTTGTAAACTTACCAGGTCGTTCCAACAGTAAAAAGATTTTTCTTTTACTGAACAACAATCACAAGTAGAAGTATAATATTTAGTAGCACACTCTAGCTGTATGGTGTCTGTCAGAAGTAGCAATTCTATTTATATTACTGTGGATGGTGACGTCGCTAATCCGCTTCCCATGTGTATGACACTATTGACAGTGTAGCTTGCATGAAGGTAAGAAGTTTTGGGGGCCCCCTTGCTTAAGTTCTTCAGGCCCCTATGTATAAATCTGGCACTGTATGCCATAGCACAGCATCGTATGCACTGGTACGGTTTGCCGTAGCCTAGTATGCTCTGGTATACAGTATGTCATAGAACAGCTTCTTATGCAGCACTACGGTTTGCCATAGTACAGAATAGTATGTACTGGTACGGTTTTCCATGGTACAGCATAGTATGCACTGGTACTGGCTGCCATAGTACAGCAGAGTATGTGCTGGTACCGTTTGCCATAGTATAGTATGGTATACATTGGTACAGTTTACAATAGTACAGCAGAGTATGCACTGGTACGGCTTGCCATAGTACAGCATAGTATGCACTTGTATGGTTTGCCATTGTACAGCATAGTATGCACTGGTACGGTTTGCCATTGTACAGCATAGTATGCACTGGTACGGTTTGTCATAGTACAGCATAGTATGCACTGGTACGGTTTGTCATAGTACAGCATAGTATGCACTGGTACGGTTTGTCATTAGGTCTGGATTTATCATATTACCAAACACTTTCAGCACGTGCTGAGGGCCACCAGAGATTTGTTTAAAGAATTTCTTTAGGCTCCAAAGGGTTACCACTACCCTAACACAATGAATTTAAAGTAAAAGTTTGAGGGTTAAAGTTAGGATAAGATTTTTGGGGGCACCCTTGCGCAAGTGCTTGAGACCCCTAGGTCTAAATCCGGCACTTCATATAGTCTAGCCGTACTAACGACTGATGGTACAGATATCAAAATATTCAAACAGAATGTTTTTAAACATAATATGTAGTATTTGAAAGATCTCAAGTGTATTGCCTGATCTGCCCGCTTAAATTTGTAGTTGCCCAGAAATAAATTTCTGGTCCGTTGTGTAAAAATTCCTAAATGCGTAAAATTTGCACTTTTGTTGAAATATTTTGCATTTGTGTATGTAGATCTTTCTTTCTGTGCAAGTATATTCTATATTCTGCTGTTTCGTTCCGGTTGGATAATTGACTTTAGATCTAGTTAACTGTAGAAGCTGTCAGGATGTTATAGATTCTCGTTTTATTATCTGCTTAAACAGGCTACACTTTTATATATGTTATGTTTAAGTGCTTGGATTTACTACTAATATGGAGGTGCGGTGCAGGAATTTTTTAAGGCCAAGCCCGAATTATTTTTGACAATATCCACTTTTGATTTGCATCACACCGATTAGAAAAAAACAAACAAAATGTTTAATGTAATTTGTCACATTTTTTTAGGTCTTTTATTTTCGATTCAATTTTACTGTAAAAATAACGAGCAGTCCATTCAGATACTGGAGCTTTGATGCACGTATGATCGGCGAACCTAAGGTTGGGAAGGGGCTGCCGGACCTAAGGTTGGGAAGGGGCTGCCACCTTCTGGATCCACTACTGTTAATATGTGGTGTTTATTTAATGGTATCTTGTACAGTACTAATACTAATGTTTAATGGTATCTTGTACAGTACTAATATGTAATAGTGTTTAATGGTATCTTGTACTGTACTAATATGTAATAGTGTTTAATGGTATCTTGTACTGTACTAATATGTAATAGTGTTTAATGGTATCTTGTACAGTACTAATATGTAATAGTGTTTAATGGTATCTTGTACAATACTAATATGTAATAGTGTTTAATGGTATCTTGTACTGTACTAATATGTAATAGTGTTTAATGATATCTTGTACTGTATTAATATGTAATAGTGTTTAATGGTATCTTGTACTGTACTAATATGTAATACTGTTTAATGGTATCTTGTATATATGTAATAAGGTAAATGTTTAATGGTATTTTGCAATACTAAAAGTCTGCATATTAAGGACTGTTGCTTTGTTTATTTTATCTCCCTCTCTCTCTCACTATCTTTCTCTCTGTCTCTCTCTCACACATTCACCTTCACTCTCTCTCTCCCCTCTCTCTCTCTCAATCTCTAGCTATATCTCTCGTGGACTCTATTTTTCACGCAATGACGACACTGAACATAGACCCTTTCATAATACAAGGGCACAAAGGCGTCAAGTAATTCTTTACAAATCCTAAATAGAGCATTTCTACGCCTTGCTCAAAGCCTCTATTATATCTATATCTACTTGTGTAGATACAATTACACCTATTCGTGTATTATCAGCTGGATATACTATGTATTTAATGCAGAACTTTTCAATGTAGCGAAGGCCTCAATACACGAATATCGTCACATAACGCAGTCCTCTGTGTGTCTTTAGAAATCTCGCACCTCTGTATTAACCCTTGAGCAGTAGAACGTGACCATGTCGTCTATTTAGGCGAGACCCACCCTGCCTGAGCTGCTTTTCTTGCGCCCATGCTAAAACCGTTTCACCTTACTTTCTACGCCTTGTGTGAAAGCGCAGCCCTTGCCTGTCCTGCCTTCATAACTCGCATTTCTCTGCATAAAGCACGGATATTATATTCATGGATATTTTAAAATTCGTATGGATCGACTTCTTGATTTTGCGGTTGTTGATTGGATGTAAATTCGCTTGAATTACATTAGCTTACTGACAAGTCACAGTTGATTATCATGGACGACAGTAGCACTCTAATTCCGTTGTTATTGTTGTTGTTGTTATTGTTGTTAAGTCGCTATTAGATAACTATTTGATAACTGTTAAATTGATGTTTTATAATTGTTAGATTTTTTTTGGATGCCTGTTAGAATTTTGTTAAATAAAGAGTATTAGATTTTATTTAGATCTTAAACGTCTATTGTGATCAGAGATAGATGATATAATGAACGTTAAATGATGGCATTTGTTGTTGCAAATTTATTCTCAAGCCATTGTGAATGAATCGATTCGTCGTCAACTAATTCAGACTTTAAGCAGGGCTTTTACTTTTATATCTAATGAACGTTCATTGTTGCTTTTTATCAACTTTATTAATTTGTTAACAGGGCCTATATATGAGGATGAAAACATCCTGGATATCTTCTACTTCTTCTTCTTACTGTTTTTCTTCATCTTTTAAAATTATATCTATCTATCTATCTATCTATCTATCTATCTATCTATCTATCTATCTAGCTACCTACTGTATGTGTATATATATATATATATATATATATATATATATATATATATATAATATATATAATATATATATATATATTTTTTATCTATTTATATATTTTATTCATTTATATATAACTATTTTTATTATTATCATTATTAATATATTATTTAACCGCCTTTATTTGCAGAAATTAAGAGTCCATGGCATTACTTTTCGATGCTATACAATCGAAAAAGACAAAGGTTTAACGACCCTTTGCATTGTCTTCAATGCAAAGGGTCGTTAAACCTGTACCTTGTGTAGTAAACGACTCCTTTATAAGCGCTTGCGATTTAATTCGAATTCGTGCATAAATAAGCTAAATGAGGCACCATTGTAAGGGCACATGCAATGCTTATAAGCCCTTTTTGTGACGTTGTTAGATACTAAGCCGACTTTCTTTCTCGTTTTTTGTATAACTCTTTTTAGGCATTCACGATGACAGCTGTAATATATTAATACGGATTACAACATCGAGACAGCTAGGCATGCCGTATTCATTTTATTCAATTAAACCTATTCAAAAGAAGCAGCTAGAAGTTGTACTGCTGCTGTATATCACAGTCTGTCTGGCAAGTTAGAGCATAGAAACGATAGCCTATGTTGGATCAAATGGAAGCATTGTCGATGCTTTAGAAAAGCCAGGTGACTTACTGAGGCAGTCGAAGTGAGCGAACTTCGAGTTGCAGCTGTCCGCTAGCTGCTTTGCTCTCCGCAATCAGCAAGCGACTTATCAGGGGGAGAGTTGATTTACTGCTGCATTTTCAAAACTCTGAGATTTGGCAAGCCTGCTTACTTATCTGAAATTCTTCTTCCCTATCGTCCCTCACGTGCACTTCTTTCCACCGATGCCAATCTTCTCTCTGTTCTAAATATTCTCACATCATTGAGCAGACGTTCATTTTCTTACGAAGCACCCACAATCTGGAACTCTTTATCTGGTAACCTTCGCTTCTGTTTTTTTTCCATTCAACTTTCTCTAGCAAGCTTGAGCCTTACCTTTTCACATCATAGACTTACTCAATCTACCCTGACCGTTTTTGATCGCGAGACTGCTTTCGTTTAGGACCATACTTCTCTCAGCACATTTCTTTTGCAGATGGGTCTGGGTGAATTGATCTGTAGTGATGTGTGCTGTTGGGGACGTCCCTGACATTATCCCTGGATGAGGAAACGGACGTTAAACCTTTATTATTATTATTATTTAGCCGCATTTCGAAGAAATGGCTCAAACAATGCTACTGTGTTTTATTCTGTTTTTTCATAGTGTTTCTGTTGTTACTAATGGGACTGCAATATAATGTAGTTTTTGTTAATTTTTATGGTTTAGACAAGAATTACTTTTGCCAAGAGGGTTTTGCGGCTTTGACAGTAAAAAGCTGGTTATTGCCGGGACAGTTTTGTCATGTAAAACCTGGACTTTTTCATCTACTGGCGAAAACCTGCCAGCTTTGGTGATTAATTAAGAAACAAAAATTAAACTAATTTCTCTGATTATACATATAATGTATTAGAAACTAATAGGCCTATGAATTCTTTAAGGCCTCTGCTGCCTAGTGCCTTCTTCAGAATAGCCTCAAAAAAGAAAAGCGTATGAAGACGTACACTCTTGGCTGTAAAGTTATGTAATTTGTAATGTAATATGTAATTTTAACTGTTGCTATCTTAATTTACAATGAAGACAATATATATTTTGGCCCTTGGATCATATTTTCGCTAAACTGTTTAAGAAAGTATAAGTATATGAGGTGGAGTAGGTCAATAACTTTATTAAAAAGTTCATTACTGTTTGAAGTAACAAACGGTTTCATTGTTGCTTATCGTCAGATACACCCTTAAGACTTATTTGGTAAAATGTTAATGTGTATACTGGCTCTTAGGTGGGTATGGGTGGCTATTAAAGGCCTTTGTCCTCTGGACCGTAACGATGGTGTATTCAACATA
The DNA here is from genome assembly GCA_905160935.1 of Enchytraeus crypticus. Classification (NCBI taxonomy): domain Eukaryota; kingdom Metazoa; phylum Annelida; class Clitellata; order Enchytraeida; family Enchytraeidae; genus Enchytraeus; species Enchytraeus crypticus. The sequence continues at coordinate 2,555,460 of CAJHZI010000414.1, read as the reverse complement.
TTTATATATTTCTCATGTGCAGACGTTTATATTTCTCTAATATAAATGTGTGTTACGGTGTAGATAAATACGAATTTAAATTGACAAAATTGAATATTAAAAAGTAATATTGCTACTAGCTATATATGAAAACATTTATATAGCTGCTTCATAATTTGTTTAAAAATAACTTGGCAGTTTTAGGGTCAGAATGCATCAATTGCTTGACCTTCTACGTGTTGATATCAACTGTCTAATAAGAATGCTAAGCTTGTTTAAATACATTTTCAAGATTAGCACTTGTCAAAAACCCTTCCTCTGCTTCAGAATTGTAGACTTTATCGTCTCTTTTCTTTTTTCCAATCTATATACTCCCTGAAGTCAATATCCGCTTTCATTTCTTCCTATCTGCTTACGGTCGTATGTTTTCTTGTTTATTTATGTACAAATTCCCCTGTTTTCGCTTTCTAATATAGCATAACATAATAACAATTAGAGTGCCACTGTCGTCCATAAAAACATCGAGCATCGTTGAGATAACTTCAAGCTGGTGAACAAAAAGAAGTTTCGAAACGGTGCAACTTCTAAAAATCCAGAATATCAGTCCAAAGATATGGAACTTTATTAACTTAATTCAGAGAATCACCGAAGCATGTGTAATTGTATATGGAATAATTAGGCATACTTTATTTACAGAGTTTATGGTTAATATTCTCTGTTCACTTTTTGAATTTGTAAATCTCTACATCTCTTTTCGCCTGGTAAACTGTTGTGCGTGCTTGTTTAAACTAAATAAACCGTTCTGGAATGATAATATCTACTTGTACTCAGTACAAAAAATCCTTTTAGAGATAAAATGTTAATTAGGTAAGACTACTGTTTGGTAATAATTTCTAGAATATAGCTGTAAAAGCGAACTGTGGTCGATGCTTAAATGAAACACAATCGGAAATTATATGAAAACCTGTAACTGAAGATTTATATTTGTTGATGAGAGTCTCTCTTAGTGCACTGCCTACTGGCAGGTCCATGGTATATAACGCCTCCACTCCTCCCTGTCTTCCGCCTTCGTCTTCATTTCCACATTATGAGTGGGTCTTTAAATTATCTAACATACCTAATCTCGACCTGCCCCTGCCTCTTTTTCCTTCCATTCTACCTTCTATGACTTCTATTAATACAACTTCCCCTTTAGAATGAATATGTCCTATCCAACTCTTCTTCCTATTGCTTAATACATTTATCAACTTTGATGAGAGTAACGTAGTGATAATGCGCTGTGCTCATCATGTTCTGACGCTGTCACATTTATCCCGGATGATGCGAGGACTGCGTTTAACTGATTGAGTGCTCTTTCTCGCTAGCTCGCTCGTATGTTTAAGTGTGTGTGTATGCGTGTGTGTGCATGTTTGCCTGTGTATGTGTGTGCTTGTGCATATCTATGCATGTGGATGTGTGTACGTGTGTGTGAGCGTGTGTATGTGTGTGCTTGTGTATATGTGTGCGTATGTATGTGTGTACGTGTGTGTGCGCGTGTATGTATGTGTGCATGTGAATGTGTGTGTGCGCGTGTATGTGTGTGCGTGTGTATGTGCGTACGTTTATAAAGTGATTGATGTGTGCCTGTGTGCAATACTACAATGGATTTTGCAAAAACAGAAATGAATTTGTAAACTACACCCTCAATTCTAACTTTTATAAAATTTCAATTATATATATTGCAATAGCCATATTGTATGCTGTTTTGTTATTTTGTTCTCTTATGCAGGCCATGTATTATTACCCTACGCGTTATTCTTCAAGAAGTTAGTGCGTCATCAGTTTATTGCTGCATTCGATGAATTTCATATCAAACATCTAAAGAGATGTTGGTCGATCAGAGCACAGTCGGACAATTAAAAGTAGATAGTTTTCTTAGGACAGGAGATAAAATGAAGCCTCTGCCTTTTGTAAATGCTGTTGTGAGCACGGTCCTTATTTCATTTGCCATAGATACTATTTATACTATTTTGAATTTTTTAAAAGGTCGCCGTAGCTTAGCCAGAAATGTTTCTGGTGGTGGCAACTTAACTTTCAGTGGAGTAGCATCTTACCTTTCGGTGTAGTAGTGTCTTATTGACAGTGGAGTAGCATCTTATTGACAGTGGAGTAGCATCTCACTGAGTAGCATCTTACTGACAGTGGAGTAGCATCTTATTGACAGTGGAGTAGCATCTTATTGACAGTGGAGTAGCATCATATTGACAGTGGAGTAGCATCTTATTGACAGTGAAATAGCATCTTATTGACAGTGAAGTAGCATCTTATTGACAGTGGAGTAGCATCTTATTGACAGTGAAATAGCATCTTATTGACAGTGAAATAGCATCTTATTGACAGTGAAGTAGCATCTTATTGACAATGGAGTAGCATCTTATTGACAGTGGATGGACGTAGGTGGATAATCGGAACAAATTTGTTTGGATTTGGGGCAGTTAGGGGCAGTCATATCATTTGGGAGGGGCAACTGCCACCGCCCTTGCCCTCCTACCTAGATACCCCTGACTCTCGATGTCATGTCAGTGGCGGGGAAAGTACTGGATTTGAACCTTGCACCTATTGTTCCGCTGCCAAACAACTTGTCTGCCAACCATCGGCTCAGCCCATATATTTAATACTACTACTACTACTACTACTACTAATAATAATAATAATAATAATAATTGTAATAATAAAGGCCAAATGTCCGCTTTCTCATAAAATTATGATGTCAGGGATATCGCATTTTATTTATTAGCAGGTTTTTCTGTTGGTTTTTCGTTGCTCATGCACATGCCACATACATTTGTTTTTTTACGAATTTAAACAACTGGTGTAACAAGTAAGAATGTCTCTATTTTACTACTCGGCTTGAGGCAATCCTAACGTATCATTCGATAAACGAAACAAACGTTAAATTCGACCCGTATTATATCGTGCGAAAATACTGTTATTTGCGTTCAGTGTTAGTAAACTTGTTAATTATTTTTTGTGCTAAATATACTTTGATATAGGCACTTGTGCGCTATAATTCTTAATTATATACATAATACAACTCGTCTTTTATTTCACATGATAGCTCGCCCATGGACCGATTCGCTTCGTTAACTCTTTTATAATATTATAAACAATATTTAACTAAATTTTATCAACTGCTTCTGCGATATTTGATTGCTTTCGTATAGCTCTAGTTGTAAAGCTTGCTGCGCATTGTTTGCCGGCTATTCGTTCCCTTTATAATACAATCTGCGCTATCATTTCCTGACAAAATATTGTCAATGTGACAATGTGAAAATATCAATTTTGGCAAAATATTGTCACAAAATCCGTGGCTTGATGTTTTGCTGTAAGTATTGTTAGATTAGATATGATCAAACTTTATTTAAATGAAGGATATCCGAAAATATTTATGTTAGCAATATTCTGTTATATTCTTTTAATTCAATAAATTATGCCTTGTTATAAAAATAATAATAATAATAATAATACTAATAATAATAGTACTAATAATAATAATAATAATAATAATGCAATGAAATAAAATTACGACATTAATAAGTGATAGCTAAATATTTCATTCATAGTTTAGTTAAAGAATGATCACAATAATAATAATTATAATAATAACAATAATAATACCTGTTAAAAAGAAATAATAATATTAACAGCGGCTCTTTCTAACTAGAAGACCTCCAGTAGCCGGGTGGTGGATCTGCTAATCGCCAGATTTTCGCTCCCTTTATAACAAAATAGTTGAATTCGGGGTCCCGGGTAATTTAATTAACACAACTTCAAAAACCGTTGTCTGATCGAGTTATACGGTTGTTGAGGTAAATATTGATATTTATCGATATTGGTTGCTTGCTGACATAACTGTGCCTGTCGTTCAAACCCAGGGACGCTCCCCCCCCCACTAGAGCAACGAAGCATTCCTGAGTATTTCCCCCCTCGCCTAACTCTCGATGAGATATTTTTTATTCTCTCCCCCCCCCCTCTTTTTTCAAACTCCGTACATTTTTCGACTTCCCCCCTATTTTGTAAACGACGCAACTTGTGTTGTTTTTATTTATTTATTTAATTTTCAACTTGCATAATAAAATCGTAAAGATGAGACAGGCAATGCAAAGTCAAGGGTAGTCCTAAGACTTTTGGCACTTACAAGGACCCTTCGCATACATAAAACTAATACCAAAATCAATAGAAAGTATAGAGAATATATCACATAAAACAATCAATCGTAACTCCAATTAAGAAGCAGTTATTGTTATTTAATTTGTTAAGACCTAGAAGCACTTGGTTCAACGCGATCAACGAAGATTTGAAAACAATGAACATTTCTTGGGAAGATGTTGTGGGGGTTGCTAAAGAGAGAAAAGAAGGGAGGAATGTTGCCGCCCGATGTTCTCTTCTGAATGCATGAAACTGATGATGATTAATTTGTTAAGCTATTTCATCCATATTTACAGTCATTAGTAGTTCTCTTAAAGAGTTGAAAGTTTAGAATGACCTTGAATGGACGCCCCTGTTCATACGGGACAATTTCGAGCATCGTGACGAAAGAGGTACTGACTTAGAAGTTAATTATTATTTGGGACGAGCCATTGCGTCAGATCTCGTGAACGAGGTGGGGTCTACAGTAGTGAACCTATTTTCTATTGTTGTGTATCTCAAATTCAACAGTTATTGGAAACTATTGTGAGGAACGAATATACGCCTCTCTATACTTTGAGAGATTTATGTGCTTGTTATTATTATCGTTTGATGTATAATTCACCTACTGTTACGCACGCTATCTCTCCTCTTTCTCTATCTCCCCCCTCTCCCTATATATCTCTTTTACGCAGTGACAGGTCCGAAACATATAATTTTCTTTGAGTACTTCATTTGAAGACCTATACGTCGATCTCATTGTTTTTATTGTGCTATTTGATGTCACAGCATGTCGTTCGTATTAGATTATTATTGTTGGTATTTAAAATCTGTTTTTGGTAATTCCTGTTGCTATTATTTCAAACTTTATCGACTGTTATTTCTTATACTTGTGTTGCATGTTTATTCCATTTGCCTAGTTATTTTTCAATTTGTGTGACTGAGGGGTGGTCAACTAGATAGGTTACTTGTGACCTCTTTGACGGCCTTGATTGTGTATGTCACTGTATATTTTGAGTGTATTGAAATAAAACATAGTTCTCTCTCTCTCTCATTAATTTCTAATTAATCTCTAATTAATTTCTGATATTCCTTAACTTCGTCAGTATCAGTGTTGTCCGCGCTTGGGAAACATTGTAGGTTTTGATTAGTCCATTCTCAAGTATTCAAGATCGCGGATGTAATTGCAGCTTGTAACGATCGTACAACTATTGGTATACCGACATCGCCACTGGCTGGAGCCAGTGGCTGGAAACCAGTGGCGATGTCGGTATAATATTCGACTGCGGATCAGTATGTGCGGGATTCAAATCC